>JASCZW010004626.1:0-22082 GCA_034211315.2 Aedes japonicus | reverse complement strand
TGAATGTCAGCGTAAAATGACAATTCGCAAGTCCATGCTTTGTCGGAACGACACGTGGTCCTCGGAACCAGATTTCACTACATCCAGAAGGTTACCAGGGAGGTCAACGGCAGTCCCATCGTCTCAGTAGATTAATGTTCCATCGTCACAACAGTTGGCTGCCAGACACATTGTTCCCAAAGCCTTTCCTATCTTAACAGGCGATCCTGTTCAGTGGCCGCTGTTTCTGAGTTCGTTGCAAAATTCTACAGAGCTGTGTGGATTCTCTGATGGTTAAAGTTTGATGCGCTTGCAGCGGAGCTTCAAGAGTAAAGCCCTCGAAGCAGTGAGAAGTTATCTTCTGCACCCTTCATCAGTTCCCATGGTTATCGTAAAATTAGAAACTCTACGGACGACCTGACGTAATAATTAATTCTCTTCTGCAGAAGGTGCCTATTACACCAGCTCCGATACCTGAAAAACTCGAAACGCTCATTAGCTTCGGTCTCGCTTGTCAAAACCTTCACAGGCATCTGCGAGCGGCTGGACAACAGGCTCACTTTCCAACTCGGTTTTATTGCAGGAATTGGTGAATAAATTACCAGCAAAAATCGAGAAATATTGGGCGCTCTTCGAACAGAAATGTCTTGTAGTAGACTGAAGCACATTAAGCACATGGCCTAATTAGTAGTAGTTGTAACAGTGATGTTACACCATTTCAACCATCAGATGATATGCCTTTCTCAAAACCAGATCAACGAAAGGGAAAAGAGCGACTCTACGTTAACATTCACCTATCTAGCAGCCCGATGAATACTGGTAACAAACGACGAACCTCTAGCGGTCTCGGCGGTAAGCAGTTCACAACGAAACCATGTCCAATATGTCATAAACATGGCCATAAAGTTCGAGAGTGTAATGACATCAAGATTTGCAGTTTCGAAGATCACTGGAAACGCGTGCAAGAACTTCATCTTTGCCGACGGTGTTTGGTAGCCCATGGAAAATTTCCTTGCAATGCATCGTGTTGTGAAGTTGAAGGCTACGAAGAACGTCATCACAAACTACTTCATCCAGGAAACCCACAACTGTCACAAACGACTAACCAATTTAAGGGTACGGCAACAGTAAATATGCACAGTAATCGTCCAACAGCAACGCTTTTTCGAATTTCACCGGTGACGCTCTTAGCCAACATTAAATCGATTGAAACATTCGTGTCCTTAAATGGTGTTTCGATCAAAATTTGGTCGAATTAAACTTGACGCATTTCCTTTCATCGTGCATTAAAAATGTTTGCACACCCCTCATTTTTAAGATGTGTACGTATAGCATCATGCCTCTGTTTTGATTTTGGGATCAGCACTTCAGTTATCAAAATGTCGTCGAATGAAGGGAAGCAACACATCCGTATTTTGCACTTGCATGACGAAAATCCAAACTACGCCAAGTTGGCGAAATTGTTGAATGTGGCTAAATCAACAGTTTCCAACGTATTAAAAGTGTTCGGTGACAAAAAACATGTCGGCCAAAGCACGATCGCGAAAGTTGTACACGACGATGCTGACAAAGTTTGATTGCGTGGTACAGGACGATGAAACTTACGTCAAGGCAGACTTTAAACAGCTTCCTGGACAAGAATTTCATACGGCAACCGGATGAAGAAAGGTTGCAGATATCAACCACATTAAACTGTCAAAGTTCGCGAAGAAATATCTGGTGTGGCAGGCCATCTGTACCTGTGGCTTGAAGAGCAACGTTTACATTGCGACCG
The DNA here is from genome assembly GCA_034211315.2 of Aedes japonicus. Taxonomy (NCBI): domain Eukaryota; kingdom Metazoa; phylum Arthropoda; class Insecta; order Diptera; family Culicidae; genus Aedes; species Aedes japonicus. The sequence continues at coordinate 20,329 of JASCZW010004626.1, read as the reverse complement.
GAACCATCAACCAGGAAATTTATCGGAGCGAGTGCCTACAAAAAACGTCAACTGCTTTTGCTGAAGCGACACAATTGTTCCGTTCTATTTTGGCCGGATTAGGCATCTTGCCATTACGGAAAAAAGGCCATGGAGTGGTATGCAGGGCTAGTAGCAGTGACTTGCTCACTATTATGAGTCTAGTCACTAAAAGGTCACTATTTTTCGAAAAATGGTCTCTAAAGTCACTATTTTTGCACCGCCACTTGTAAAAAGTTTAAAAGATCACTTGTACCTATTGTTTGGTATCCAAATAGTCGAGAAAAGTGGGAACGAATTGTAAAGGACTTATTTGCGGTTACTCACTTAGTAATTCTGAATGTAAATTTGATTGTTCGTATCCCGACAGTCAAGCGAATTCAATTTAGGCATAGGTGAAATCGGGATACAATGCAATTCGACCAGTTTATAAAAGCATTATAATTTCAAAGTTCTATTCAAACTCGTACATTAAAATTTTAAATTGTTTCTAGGAAATTTCAGAGACAAACATTTTTAGTTTACGATACAGTCTATTTAATAAATCATCAATTATTTAAGGTAATTCTGAGTTTGCTTGGGGCAAGATATTTTTAGAGAGAGAGAGAGAGAGAGAGAGAATTACACCGTCTTCAACCACTGGTTGCACACACTGTACTTTACAATACCTGTCAAATTTTGGCAACAAGATTCAACAAACCGAACCGCATTAATAGCAACCATGGTAAAATCTAGCGGGTACTGTCATGCGTCGAAATATTCACTTTACAGTCGTGTTGGATTTTTATAATGGATAACCACCGGTTTGTTCACAGTTTGTACTTGTACTTTTCCTCCAGGACCCTCTCACCCACACTGAAAATTAAATTTTGATTTTATTACGAAATCGAAGGTAAGACTAAAAAATCTATTTGTTGTTTTCGTTGTAAATAGATATGTACTTTTCAAGAAGCTACCTTTGTACTCAATGCCAACCTCAATGGCAAACACGAAACATTTATTGGCACAGAAGGAACATTCGTGCATTGTACGAAAACAATAGAAATAACTACGAATATTTTTTAATCATTAAAACATGAACTCTGGTGGTTGCATTAATGACTGAAAGATCTTCTATATCGACTTAGTATGTAATTGAAAAAAAATAAAAATAAATCAATGATTCCAGCACATCCGAGGAGCAATACCAACATTTATGGGTACGATTGAAGAGAAGCAGCAATTGGTTGATCTTCGTGAAATTCATTTCGTGTGCTGTATAAAGAGGTGCAATGATAGCATTCCACCAGAAGATAAGCATTAAGAATGTTTCATACAATTTACGAGACATTTATTCTATGCACAAAATCCATGTTTAGGAAACGAGAGCTAATTAACGAAAATAAATTTTCAGTGTATATATTGACAAAGAAACACCGCAAAAACACCGGTTTTCTCCCATAGAAACAGAAAAAAATCTTTGAGGTAGCATCTTACTATAAGTTACTAGGTGGGTGTTCACAGATTGCCTGTCAATATGCACAATTGGGATGACGTCTATATTGAGTTATATAAAATAATATTAATCCATCCAATGTATCACAAAACATAGCGATTGATTGAGCGGATTGGAGATAATGATATCATTGCCTATACATTACCTATACCAAGTCACCCCTGGTTGATGCTAAGCCAATGAGCCTGGACATCAATAGAAGCATAAAGTTGCCAGAAGGCACGAAATGCCTCTACACACTCCTACTTTTACCAAATCCCTAACTCGCAATTTGAAATGGATTCGCATAGATTGTTCTTAAGAAGCTTCTATAGGATTGGTCCATCGTAAAAAATGAAAGTTTACAAAAAAAAGTTTGCTTCGAGCATCGGCTGTGAAAGGTTGTGTCGATTTTTTTTTACGCACTATTTTGTTATATGGCCCGTTTCGTATCGTTTCGGTTTTCTATAATTGGGAGATGTGAGTTATTGAGTGAGCACAGAAAAATAAACAACAAAAATGCTTCCTTGTGAGATGTGGGGGTTCGCCGGGCTGGAAGTCCGGTGGTGGGGATCACAATTAATTGTGATCCATAATATTGGTTTGCCATGCTTGCCGCGCCACCATATCCTGGAGCAAGTCTACCACTATCCCGTTTTGTGATTGGCTACAACAGCACTATATGTATAAATAGGTTCAAATCAAGAATAGGTATTAATATTTAAAAAAATTTAGGTGGGTTATATCTAGGATATAACCGCAAGTTTAACGTAGGATCGCGTTGGTGTTTTCCTTCTTATGAAATTTCCTTCCCTTATTTGACCTGCATTCTCATCTTATTTCAACTGCAGTTTTTTCTCATTGAGAATGTATGCTAGTCCCAAGTATCATCTGATGGTTCTCTGTGTAATAACAGCTTATCTGGCAACAACGGAGTAGTAGCCTTTGGGTGGTCAATCATGTTTATTAACTTACTCATGCTCATAGCAACGGATAAAATCTTCGAATAGGATTATACAACTGCTGTCTTGTCTCTGAAACTGGGATATTAGTCGTTTCTTCTCACAAGTAGAATATAATATGTTGAAAAAATTTTAGTCTTTACTAGTTAAAATAAAATACTCATAAATGCCCACTTTTTGCACTTTTTTGCAACATCTTGTCACATAATCGAGGCAACTTCGCGCTTTTTCTTTGAGGCATAGGGGCAATCTATCAAACTTTAACACTAAATAATAAAAAATTGAAGCAAACACTAAAATTATAAAATTGATTCAAAAGTTAGGGGGGGAGGCAACGGCCCCCCTCTGCCCCCCTCTGGCTACGCCTATGTGCTTGACTGCTGTTATACCGAATATATTTTGGCAACGTTGTAAAACTTGTTTAGTAGAAATTCATCTAAAGAAATGACGTAGGACTACGGTACTGAATGTAAACCATTTAGATGGTACAATGCAATGCACTTTGAATTAACCCTTTCAGGCCTAATTTATACAAGCAATTTAGTGTATTCTGACTGATTTGGTGCTCAATAACATAGAAATGATTGAAAAAAGTAGGAAATGGTTTTTTGAGATGTGTTGGGTCGTCCAAACTGCCCAGGAGTTCTGAACACAAGATCTACAATTGAAACAGTACATTCAAACTTATTCAATGAATGTCGTGGCTTTGTATAACCCAAAATATGTTAACTCAAGGTCATATTTAATGAACCTGAATTTCCCGAGATAATCTTATAATAACTAGTGAGCCTACTGATTGTGTTTGAATGCATATCGTAACCTGTCATAGATTATAAAGCTACTTTACGACTATAAATCCTAAATTCTGAACTCAAGATCCCCAGATATTTTATTTTATCTGTTGGCCTTCTTAGAGACTCACTTAATTTGGTCAAATACATATTGTTACGTTTTTTTTTCGTCGCCCTATTTCCTCACATGGTGACAATCCCCGACGCCAGAAAGACGACTTCACCACCTGGACCCTATCTATCGACTCATGAATATGAGCCGTTACCAACGGCTTTACTTACCTTCTGAAGGAAGACGTGACCAGATTTTTTCGCCTCAGAAACACCACCGACGTTGGGATTGAATCCAGACACACTGGGGTGCCAAGAAGCAGTCACGCTAACCACTACACCACCGACGCCGGCATATCGTTAGTTTTATTCCAAAATGCTGTAGATTTTGAGTTTTTAAAGTTTGGAGAACCTAAAACATCCGAAGATTATCTCATAATGTCTTTTGTTCTTCCAAAATATTTAATGAATATGTTTCAATACTCATCGTAGCTTTGCATAGCCCAGCAAAGCTTTTGTTACAACTGTAAGTCCTGTGTTCTGATATCAAGGAAAGTTTCTAAGACTTAGAACATGTCATATTGCTTTATAATGTTCTTTGACTTTAGGAATGTTAATTGAATATGTTTGAATTGAATATTGATTGTATCTTTGTATTGCCTAAAATTACCTGTTACAACTTTAAATCTTATGTTCTGTATGCCAAGATAATTTAGATGACCTAAGCCATCCCAAGATAATTTTTTTGAGTATTTTTACGTTCGAAAATATTCACTGAATATACTTTAATACGTGACGTAACTTTGTATGGACCAAAAAACTACTGTTACTATCGTAGATTTCAAGATTTAAACTCCAGAACGGTTTGGATTATTACCTATAGGATCTCAAAGTTATAACATGATGACTGTTGACCTTCCAAAATATTCATTGCGTATGTTTGTATACAAAAAACCTAAGCTAAGCCCTATTTATAAGGCATTTATTTTTTCTTCCTGAACTTCTTTATATTCAGGATGTCAAGTCGTCAATTATGTCTTAAACCCATTTTTTTAATACTTTCCAGATAGAATAAATGATGGAAAATAAATTTGCCAAAGGCAGTGTACACTTTTATTCAGTCTGTGTGATTTTATACAGCCATTATCCTCTTCGGTCATATATGACCCATTAGGGCTGATTTAATATACTATTTAAGGCAAGGCTTTACATTTATGAATTTTGCAATAGTATGTGGTCCGAAATCAACAATGTTCTCTATTGAAATAGATGCGTAGACACACTTCCGATCGATTGCTGTAAACATTTCGAAAACCTTTTGAGACATGACTGAGATATTCATGCTCAAAATCTGATCACTTTTCGTGATGGTTAGAATGAGATTTTTTTTAAATTGTACTCAGTATAGAAAACAAAAACAAAAACGTCCTACGCCAAAAGTCTGGTTTGCAGAACTCGTTTATAAAATATTGCAAATGCCTCAACCCACCAGCTGTTGCATCCAGTGAAAGCTCCAAGTATGTTGTGAAAATCGCCAAGTTACTTCCGATTCAGGTCAACTATGGTTTTCTTATTGACGCATGGAACTTGTTAAAATGCGAGGTGCGTTTAAAGGTGCGAGTGTAAAGATTACAGATTACAGTACAGAAAAAGTCGCTTGATTACAGGTTTCTTGACAAAAAAAACCCAAAAAGTGATACTGCGTCGCAGCATTATTCATTTTTGCAAGCTCATTTTTACTGTATAAAAGATTTAAAAAGTACTGAAATTTGGAAATCACTTTTTAGTCACTATTTGGTCACTATCTGGTCACTATTTTTATTATTTTAGTCACTAAAGTCACTATTATTTATCCATAAATCCGCTACCAGCCCTGGGTATGCTGCCAACAACGTTCAAGTGGTGCCCAAGGACCAGAACCCTCCCAACATGCCAGAGCTCCGCCCAATTGACCATTATTGGGCCATCGTCAAGCGGAACCTTAAGAAGACTCAAAAAGCTGTTGTGAGCGAGAAACAGTTCAAGGTAAACTGGCGTTCTGCGGCGAATAAAGTGGACAAGGAGACTGTACAAAATCTTATGGCAGTTGTTGAACGAAAGACCCGGCAATTCGCATTCATTAAACAAGAAGCTTAGCTGAATATTTCTCCTGTATTCTGTATTAACTGAACTTAAAAAAAGAAAAAGAATTTGAGTTATTATTAAAAAGTTTGATCGACTCACACACATTACTGTTTGTCTAAATTTTCATCGGAATAACCTTTATTGTAATATGTTACTTGATACAATGAAAATTTTGACCAGGTGCGTCATGAATTAATCGTTTGTCCGATGTCCGTCCAGTGTTGTATTCTACTATCCTAGCATAGTGCTGAGCTCACCGGAACATAGCCCGATTAAAACATATTGGGCTACCATGAAGACAGCACTTTCTAAGAATCTCCAAATAATGAAAACTGAGCTAAAATTGAATAAAGTCTGGATAAAAGACAAACAAATGGGAAAAGCTGCTGTACAAAACAAAATGGATCGAGTTAAGAGGTGCGAGCATTCAAAATAGAAAAGGAACTCAAGTGAAATAAATATAACAAATCATAGCTTATTAGTTCATTCTTCTTATCTAAAATTCTCAAAAGAATTCGAGGCCCAATTTTGGTGCTTATTTTTTCGAGAGGATCGAACTCCGCGAAACCCATATTGTATTAAGAGAACACTACCACAAATTCCACATTTTCTTCCAAAATCGAGTAGTTTCTGGAGATATATCCGAATGGAAGCGTACAGATTCTAAATTAGCACCTAGCACTATTGCTTTCGTTTTTTCAGCATTTGCACTTTTTCAAAACTTCGTCCATGTCCATTCTTTTGTCCATTCGACCTTTTGATCGCCGATTTTTTTTCAATTTGGACCCAATAGTGTCCCATTAACTCTCACTGGAATTCTTCTATTTCATTCGATTTTATGTTTGAACTTTGGACCAAACTCGACGCATAATTTAAGCTGTCTAGACATGTCTAGGTGAGTCATGTTATGTCGGCTGCTGATTAAACAACAATGGATTACATTAATGCTTAGATAATGATACGTTAACGCAGTTGCCATTTAAGTGTTAGATATCCGTCGTTGTTTGCATTTGCAATATTTGTGAATTCCATATCATTCATTTCAGCCTTATTCAAGGTGCTGTTTGATTCAGTTATTTTCTTCTTTTCATCTCACTTGATAATATTTTAATATACTGTATCACTGACAGACTGACACTCACTATTTGTTAGTTGTTATCCTTCAATATTTCCCCAAAAAACTACACTGATTTCAACACATTTATCACTGTTCTTGTGAACGCATGTCTGTTTTTAAATAAATTCTGCCCAATTGTCGGGAGCTTTTGGCAAATCCAATCCTGATTCGTTGATAAACCGGAGCCCACTAAACAACAAACTAAGCATAATTGATTGGACCGTGCCTCCTTAAATACCACCCAACCTGGAATAATTTTGGAAAATTTCACGTGTCCATTGCGTTATCGCAAGGTTTCATCGGCCGTACCTCGTCAACATAACCGAAGCTAACCCGAGGAAAATCGATATTAGTTATCATCGAATATAGAAACTGACCATCTAATTTTTGTTCATAGGTAGGATTAACCTCAAACGGCCTCCTTTTTCTTCGCTTCCTGGTATCTATCAGATTGTCCACATTTAATTGAATAGATAGGGCGACACGAGCCAGCCGGATTTCATGTGCGTTGGCGCTTTTTAACAAACTCGATAAAGATAAAGAAGCATTGATAGTAACAGCGCGAAAAAAACATTTGTAAACACGCGACTGACAACCAAGAGTTGCCGTCAGCAAAAATTCATTGAATGTCGAAGCCCTAAATCCGCTAAGATTCTGTTTTGACGGATCCATTTCGAAGTAATGTTTGTTTGCAACAATAATGAGTTTTCTGTTGTTTTCTTTTTCAGGGTTTCAAATGCAATCACGATGAATAATGCGTCTTACGTTTACGACCATTCGGGGTAGATCCATCGGAAATAATACACCGATCCGGATTAGCGGGCCTCGTCGGACAAATATTTTGCCTCCTGATACAGAAGCTTATCGCGTAGATTCTCGCAGGCCGGACTGGTATCTTGTCTCTCCGTCGGGCAGCTTAGAATCGTTTTGCGCCACATACAATATCCAAACTCAGCTGACGATGGGGTGCATTTGGAACTTTGATCGGTGCCCGTCAAGGTTTTCGTTTCCTCCAAACAGGTGTCGACAAACTCCTTGATTTGATCGTCTTTGAAGGCACCTTGGGCATAGTACTGCGACACGAAGGGGATCATAACATCCGAGCCGAGCAGATTTCCACTATCGTCGGTGATGTTCTCCTTCCGGGCAACACAGTCGGAGGCACAAATGAACTGAGCTTTGATTTTGGCGAGTCTGTCACAGGAGAACATATCGACTGGGTCCACCACTGAGGAAATGAAAGGTCATTAATTTGTAAATTCTATGGAATATTGTTACTTACTTCTACCGGATTTGGTTGCCGTTGCACTGAGTAGGGCATTTTCCACATAGCACACGATTTGAGTTTGTTGGAGTTTATTGAAATTTTCCTCATTCAAATAATCGCAACAAGTGTACTGTAGGAGTGGATTCTCGTCTTTGGCGGCTGTCTTCATCCATGCTGGGCGGCCTTGGAGAACCATCAGGTCTTCTAGTAGGAGATCATCTGTGGAATAAATGAATGTTTAGAAACAGCTGATATTTGTTGGAATATTGACTAATCTTACTGAAATATGGATCTTTGAATTCGTAACCAAAGGTAGCTCCGACCAATGTCATTAAAATCGCCACCGAACGCATCTTGCTTTCTGTCGCGAGGATGTACTGCTACCAAGTTTGCATTGGAGTAGAATGTTCTGGGCGGTTTATATACCATCCAGAGAGCATCGGCATCGTGAGTGAAGAAAGTTATGATGTGAAGAGAACTGGTTCTCAAGAAGTGCTGCATAATAAGCCGAAAGGCAGTAAATGATTGCGAGATTAGCGCGGCATTACGTTCATCAATAAGAATCAGTGGTTGATTCACAGTTGCGCACAGAGTGCATTTATTTTATGTAGGTATTTGTTTTTAACATTGTTCGAGAAAATGCTTTCTAAGGGTTCGAGATTTCAAAACAGTTTATTTGAAATTTTGAAAACATTCATTGAAATCAATAAATGAGCTTACTGTTGCAGTAAGCAAGTGTTTTTCAAATTTGTATGAGATATATGATCCTAAGATAAGAGAATGAAAAAGGCTGCAGCCGACGCTTTGAAAACGTCTAAAGTTCCACTTACTAGTAAGAGAAAAAACGCGTTGAAAAGATTAAATAAATATTTTATGTTATATAACAAGAGACCCTATATGATAACATATAAAGATAAAGTAAGTGACAGAAAGGAAGAATAGCAACAAGCAGTTAAAAACAGCATGATTAAAAAGTAATTAATGAGTTCTATAAAAATCTGGATGATTTTGATATTGCTGTAAGAATTAAAAAATCCTATGCCTTCCTAAAGACCTACCTTAAGAAGAAGGCATTTAGAAAAGTTCATATACCTGCTAAGCTCAGGAATGAGGTATTAAAGCTTAGTACTGGTCCGGAGATCACTTTAGAGGAGCAAGATATATGTCCAATTACACCGCTACCGACAGCCGAAGAGATGGGAAGATTAGTACAGTTTTCTTGCAACGGAAAATCCCCAGGAGCCGATGGGGTTCGGATGGAATTCCTAAAGTATGCGGATGGAAATTCAACACAGCATTTACTGCAAATCTGGAGGAGAATTTGGATAGAGAATATTATGCCAAGCGATGTGTCAGCATCTATCCAGGTACCAATTCCAAAAGTTCGAAATCCGAAGACAGTAGATGACTTCAGAAGAATAAGTTTGTGCAGCGTCGTCTACAAACCTTATGCAAAAGGGTTACGTAACAGACTGAAAGGTTTCACAGGTGATCCGGGGTGGCATCAGGCAGCCTTCACGGAAGGTCGTTCAACAGATATTTGTAACATATTTGTAACACGTAGGTTAATGGAAGAACATTGGAACGCAGGAGAAACGATAGAGTTTTACTGTGTGTCAAAAATGATAGGGCAAAGGTTAAATGGCAAAATCAATTTTCAGATGAGATAAAAAGGGAAAAGGAATCAAGCAGGGCTGCCCTTTGACGCCTTTTATTGTTAATTTAGTAATTCAAAATGTTCTTCAAAAGGTGGGGAGTAAAATACCACGATTACGGTTAATTGGAGTGGGTTCGCTTGCTCTGTCAATTATCCTGGCATTTGCGGACGATCTGCTTATTATAGAAGAATATCAAGATGACTTAGAGAAGATCATTGCAGCTTTAGAGGAATGTTTGGCAGAGGTAGGAATTAATACAAATAAAAGTAAAAAATTAATAAGAGTACCTAATGCAACGAAAATTATTCCAGATAAGATAAAATTAAACGGAAAGGAGTTTGTTACCTGTAAGTCATTGAAATACCTTGGAGTAAATTTTACTAATACACGTAATCGTTCAGCTACTACTAGGAAGAGATGTATTGATGCTATGAAATCGGCAAAAACCGTAGTTCAGTTTTGTAAAAATTTCAGACCATCGTGGGAAATAGGTAGACTTATATATAACACTTTTATTTCTCCGGCAATTCAGTATGGAACTAAAGTAGTAACTCTTACGAAACGGAGTAGATCACAATTAGCAAAATATGAGAAACTTATAGTGAAGGATATTTGGAATAGCTGTAGAAAACAAAACAGGAAGTTGAATGTAAGGAAGAAATTGAAAAGAAAAACAATAAATCGAAGAGTTAGAGTAGGAAGAATTTCTTATTATGGTCATATCATCAGGAAAGAATCATCGCATCCACTTAAGTTAGCATATAAGTTAAAATTTGATTGGAAAAAGGAGGGTAGACCTAGCTTCACCTGGAAAGATTCCTTAAAACAGGACCTTGCATGAGGTATGAGTAAGAACGATTGGAAGAGATTAGGTAAAGATACAGATAGATTGAAGCAAAAAACCAAGCAACACGAGTTTTATACTCATGACGTTCCCGGAAACAAGCCGATGAATGTGATTTTGCGTGGCCTCCCAGAGTACAATCCGGAATCCATTTTTGCCGAGCTGCGGTGGTGTCATTGAAACCTCTGAAGGTGTTTGCAGTCAGGCGCCAAAGACAAGAAAACCATCGGGACCAACTTTATATGGTCCACTTGGAGAAGGGTTCCATCACGGTGGAGGATCTCAAGAAAATACGGGCCATCTCCAATATCATTATCGAGAAGGACCGGTACCGCCCAAAACAGCATGACGTGACACAGTGCGGTAAGTGTCTGGCGTTTGGTCATGGGACCCGAAACTGCCACATGAAGCCCCGGTTTGGGAAGTGTACCGGAGCGCACACCACCATGGATTGTACCCCGATGGATGAAGGTGCCTCATAAAGTGCGCCAACTGTGGAGCTAACGACGAAGGCAGCAACCGAGCCTGTCCAAAACGAGTGGAGTATTTGGCCATCCGCAAGCAGGCGTCCACTAAGTCTCGGCCTGGTCAACGCCGCTCGCCACCTCGAATGGACGAGGAGAATTTCCCGGCGCTCCGATACCAAGTGCCGAATCTGCAGCCAGTTCCATTGAACCATCGCCATGGAAACCGCTTGTCAGCATCCGTTCAGCAACGATTTGCGGCTGCCGCCGCCGCCCCAAGAGCTCTATCGCGAACTACGTTCCTGCCGCTCTAAGGAGGAACAGCTCAAAGCCACTACATCCGTGACGATAAAGTTCCTGTGCAAGCATGGACCGTAAACGCACCATCAGCATCCTCAACTGGAATGCTTGTTCCATCCGAAACAAAACTGTTGAGCTCGGTGACTTCCTTAACAGAAAGGCCATCGACACTGAGACGCACCTCAAACCGGAAATCAGCATCTTCATCCCAGGATACCCGATTGTGCGACTTGATCGTAGCGGCTCTGGAGGTGGAGGAGGAGTTGCGATCGCAATGCGCTACAACATCAACTGCCATCTGCTTCCGAGCTTCCAGTTGCAGTCTATCGAAGCTATCGGAAACGAGGTCGAAACTACCGTCGGTCCTATCACCATCATCGCCTATTGACCCAAGCAAGCCAGTACCACCAACGGAACAACAACGGCCCTAAGAAACGACATCCGTAAGCTAACTCGGAGGCAGGGGCAGTTCATCATCGCCGGTGACATTAACGCGAAACACGGAACTTGGGGGAACACCCGGTGGAATCGGAACGGAATAATTCTGCAGGAAGACCTAGAAGAGGGACATTACACCGTGCTGGGCTCGGATACTCCCACCCGATTGAGCAGATCCGGGGTCCACTCGACAATCGACATCTTCCTCACCAACATGGGGAACAACATAGCCCAGCCGATCGTACACCAGGAGCTCACTCGGACCACTGATTCGGTTGATGACATCGAACGGCAGCTGCAGAGCATCGAGCAAGCGATCTCCCAGGCCTGGGAGCAACATGTACCGGTGATAGATCAGGTGAGCAACTCTGTACCCATTGATAGACCCACTAAAGAACTTATTCAATTGCGCAACGCCATTCGAAGGCAATACCAGCGAACTGGTTTGCCAACGCTCAATTGTCACTGTAATCGATTGACCAAAATTATTAAGGCTAGAATGGTGGACCTTAAGAATAACAATTTTGCCGACAAGATCCGCTCTTTCCCAGATTGTGCAAAGCCGTTCTGGAAGTTCACCAAAATTTTAAAAACTAAGCCAAGGCCCATTCCACCGTTGAACCCATTAGACAGCAATGGCTCTAAGGATCGATTGATAACTCCTGCAGAAAAGGCTGCTGAGATAAGTCAACACTTCGTCAGCTCCCATAATCTCGGACAAAACATCGTCAGTCCACACGAAGCTTCCGTTAGCGCGCTTATTACTAACATCCATCTAGCGCCCTAACGATTTCACAGAGGAGTTGGAGATCTCAGCTGATAAATTGTTGACTTATATCAAAGGCTCAAAGAACATGGTTTCGACAACATCATGAACTTGGAGCTCAAGCAATTGAGCCCCCAGTTCTATAACCATCTGGCGATGGTTTTCAACCAATGCCTCCAACTTGGCTACTTCCCCTCGTGTTGGAAGTCAGCCAAAGTCATACCCATCCAGAAACCTGGGAAAGATCCTTCGTGTTCCAAGAGCTATAGGCCCATCAGCTTTCTCTCTGGATTATCCAAGCTGTTTGAGAAAGCGATCCACCATCAGCTTCTCTCGTCTGCAAACGAGCTTAACATCTTGCTCGATGAGCAGTTCGGATTCTGACGTTGTCGATCAACAGTGCACCAACTTAACCGAGTAACTAATATCCTCAAGCGGAACAAGTCTGTTGCGAAATCATCTGCCATGGCACTTCTCGATATCGAGAAGGCCTTTGATAACGTGTGGCACGATGGCCTGGCGTTTAAGCTTGAAGTATACAATCTTCCTATCTTCCTGGTGAAGTATACTAGGTCCACTTCTGTTAAACCTATTCACTTCGGACATACCCCCGCTTCCTGAAAATGGATCTCTGTCGTCGTACGCCGATGATACCGCAGTCGTCCACCATGGTAGGGTAATAAGAGCGCTTACAGCGAAGCCTGAATCTACTGTCTGAATACTTCACCGAATGGAAGATCTGCATCAACGCGGTGAAGACCCAGGTCATAGTCTTCCCACACTCAAATTCTCCCAGACTTGTTCCGCCTGAGGATTGTAAAATAAGCGTAAACAACACAACGGTGGAATGGGCCAAATCAGCTGTCTATCTTGTCGTAACCATAGACTGCAAGCTTATTTTCAGGAAACAGGTTGACAAAACTGTCACAAAGTGTAACGTTCTAAGCTACTGTACCCATTGATCAACAGAAGGTCTACATTATCCCTAAAAAACAAGCTTGCTGTCTACAAGCAAATCATACTTCCAGTCATCGAGTACGGCATGCCAATCTGTGAGAGTTGTGCTAAAACACATCACCTGAAGCTTCAGCGTGTTCAAAATAAGTTCCTCAGGATGATCCTGAACACTCCTCCAAGGACAAGAACATCTGAGGTCCACCGTCTGGCCGAGATAAAAATGCTCGACGATCGCTTTAGTGAGTCTATCAATCGGTACAGGGCACGCTGCCTGACATCGGATCACCAGATCATTCGGAATCTGGTTCCCCACCCCTTGGATTTTCCAATTGTAGTTTTAGTTGTAGATTAGGTAGGTTATCAAATTTTAAAACTAACAATCCCTTGGGCACTGAAAACTGAAAAAATAAATTAAAACACAAAACACGCTTAACACATAAAACACATGAAACATTTAAAACAAAGCTGAAGAGCCCAATGGGCTAAAACTCTTAAAATTGTAAGAGAGTATGTAAGACGAATGAATGGAAATAAAAAACAAAATAAGTAAGCTGCAAAATTATTTGACATTGTTGCCGGTGTCTGATTTTATAACTGAGGCTTTAGAATTTTGCTTCCTACTGTGCCTCAACGCTAGAATATAGCACTTGAGATGAACCGAAGTGATTTCAGTTTCCAACACGAGCTCTCAGCTGATGGTTCGGACAGGGCTTGTCCACCCGTCACAAAACTGTGGTCCGACTGTGGTTTGGGTTACCGGTTTCCATGTCCACCCAATGCAATAATAAAATTTCAGGCACGTTTGCGCTTGTGTGTGTACAATAAATCTCCCACTGACCGGCAGTTGCTTTAATAAACTTTTCTGCATTTCTATAAAATTATCACGATGTGCAAACATTTTTAGCCCTGGAGATTGAAGATGACAGCTGCATTGAAAATCCAACAACCCATTTCAAGAATGCCTGTTCACACACGTACATTATGAGGTCATCTTCATATACAATAAGCCCCGCATGAAAATTTGTGTGAAGAATTTTCACACTTTCAAAATCAAAAATAGACATTCCTGATCCTGGCTGATCCTCCTATAGTTTAGATACATTTTCTATAATTTAAAACTACCTCACCAAGTTCCTTATCCAATGCAGAAAAGCTCGTCCGGGTGCGGGGCGAAGCACATAAAAATACAAATTGAGAAAAACCTACTGGCGCACAATCTATTTGAACTAACACGATCACAACACACTTGCAGTGGGAATCGATTAACTTCACAGCATCTTCTTTTTAGTACTCTGATTTATCATAATTTCAACTTTTCTCCAACTTCAAATATGAATTTTTATTTTAGAGAAAATTAGGCAGCAAAAGCAAAACACGTCAGCTTCAAAGCACGGCTTGCTGCGATTTTCTGAGGATCGCAAACGTGCAGTGTGCAAAATTCATAATAAGGGACGAGTCCGAAGCAAAATTATAGACCTATTTTATTAACATTTTAACCAACCATATGTGTTATGATACGTATAAATTAGATGATACCATTATAACTATATTCCAACGCGGTCCTGCGTGAACCTAGCGGTTATATCGCTGATATAACCCATCACTATTTTTGTTCTAGACGACGAAAGCTACTTAGCCCTGTCCAAGTCCTAGATGCCCGAAAACAACTGTGTCGACGCCAATCACCTCCTCCGAATGTTAATTACAAACTTGATAAAGGGATTTTGGAGTCGTGATTGGCTTGGTCATCAACTAGTAAACATAGTGTTTGCAGCAATTCTTATTCCGTTCCTACAGAAACATCACTCGGATGGAGACTGTTTTGGCTGGACAAGGCATCAACGCACTACGCGGAGAAGACGCTAACGTTTCTGGGAAAGCCAAAATATGCCATTTGGTGTCAGAAGACCGGAATCCGTTTTGGCCTATTGAGCTCCTCTGTACACAAGGGTAATTGGAAGGCCAAGAACATGAAGAAACTCATTAACAGGATGAGAAGCAGTATCCGAAAATTAGATGTGGTAACCGTCCAGAGGCCTTTTTCTACCTAGGATTAAGCTGCTTCGCACGTCGGACCACGCACCATATGCTTATATTTACTAAGCTAAGTTTGAAGACTAAGGTTAACCCTTTGTATCAGCTTGAACTGTACTTCATTGTTGTTTTTTTCCCGAGCTATTCATTATATTCCCGCTATTTGGTGGCCATCCGTTATACGTCGAATAAAGCCCCAGTTCAATCGTATTTCCTGCAGATAGCAGGCGTTGTTTCTAGAAACTAGAAATGAGAAGAAAAATTAGTATTTTCCATTTAATTCCAACTACCTTTGCTTCTCTTGACAGATACGCGCATTTCGTCTACAATGTAGAGACTTTTTCAGTATCTCGTACTAATAACTCGACGTTGTTTTCTCTTTTCTTTCGCTGTGCCGAAACTTCAATAGTTACAAACTTAGGCCGTCAATCAAGCTTATGCTCATGATTGTTTGAGAAAAAAATTTGAGACTTTGTAGATCTTTGATTCAAAATATATTATGATCAGTATCTAATAATATGACCAAGTCTTTAAAATCAGCCCAAGTCTGACTTGCAATCAGCCCTGCACACGAGATTCCACATTCAAAATTCTGAAACAATTTAGATTCAAACCCAAGGATGTTCCAGAGCAACAATAGAATAAATAGCAAAAGACAGGAGAATTTGAGATGTTTGCGCAACAAATTTTGAAATGAAATGAAGACGATTTATACTCAAATAAACGAATAGCACTCCAACTGCATTTAACTGAAACGATGGTGATGCCGTGTGACGAAACGTAATTAACTCTATCACATTCCGGTTAAATGACCCATAGGCTACCTCAACCAGTTCGGACGCAACGTGCAACCCGGGCAGTGTCATCATTGAATCAGTTCCAACACCGCTCGTTTTACGAAATCACTCTGCTTTGCTATTCCAGGTTCGATCATTTAGCTACGCAATTGTTAGAATGTCCATTCATCGCAGTCACTTAGTTGTCTTCAAAGTCATGCTTGTGATACATCGAGAAGGGCTCGTTGTTGGCAAACTTTTCCCGCATTTTTTCACACTTCTTGGACTGGTCTTGCTTTTCCTTGGGGCAAGCCAAAGTCATCTGACGCCACATGCAGTAGCCAAAGTTCGATGATGATGGATTGCAGGTCGTATGATCGCCAGCGGCCTTCATCTTCTCGTTCTTTTCGGCTACCTCCTTAAGGCAGGACTCGACAAATTCACCCACAACCGGTTCCTGCCATGGATCGGAAGCGAAATTTTCCTTTGTGAACTCGACCAGCTTGGCCGCCTCCAGCAGGTTCCCGTCCTTGTCGATGACGTTGAACTTCCGGCTGACGCACTCTACGGAACAGATGTACTCCTGTTTGGTCTTGTTCATCTTTTCGCAATCGAACATATCAACCGGATTCATCATTCCACGGGCAGACCGTTCGCTCTTGGCACGAATCTCCATGAAGCACTGTTTCTTGGTTTCACGGAATTTGTCCATGTTTTCGCCGTTCACATCGTTGCAGCACTTGTGCCTGTGGTTGCGCTTGCACTTGTCATCAGCCGCTTCCGGTGTGGATCGCTTGAAGCGGTCCATCATGGTCGGAGTGTCCTCGCTGTCCAAAATATCCTCCAGGACCAGTTCATCTGTTTGAGAAAAATTTCACTGTAGAGCTGGGAATTTGGCACATAGCACTGATAATACTTACTGAAGTACGAATCCTTGAAATCGTAACTGGCCACCAGGCTCAAAAATGCTAAACACAGCACCAGTTTCAACATTTTCCTTCCTTTCGTCACTAACTGGTCGTGGGTGTATGATGCTCGTCCGGCAATAACTACGGGAATAATGATTAGCATGTTTTGCGAGGCAGTTTTATAGCAGCCCAATTTCACCTGGATTGATGCCAGTCAACTGGTTTGTAAACAGCTGATGATCATCACCACCAGCAGCATCATCCAAGCCGAGTGGTTCGTGGTGTGATGGATTCTTGGAACACAGCGGGGTGGTTTTTTTCTCTCTTTGTTTGTATGTTCTCACTCCAGGAACCTAATTACCTATAAGTGAGCCAGGACTCTGGACATCGGGCGGCGAAGTTTCATTAGATTGTTTTGATTTTTATGTGCGTGTTTGCTTAAGAATGGTCGTACAATCTTCGGTTAGAATCTTGATATTTAAGTGCTTGGATAGTTTGGCTTGTTTTAGCGGTCATTCGAAAGACAACAGTGACTGTGGTAACCCATTTTGAAGTATCGAAACATTCGGTTAGCGAAATAGGGGTAAATATCCTACCTACAGTTAGATGCAGACACATTTGAAATCGCTCACAAATTCCGTTCGATCATGATTTTAGCCACCGATGGAAACGTAAGTTTTGCACATCCCATCGATATCGTTGGATCTTCACTTCTTGCTTTACTTTTCCCCCAAGCAGATTATTTCCATATGGAAGTGCCAACTTGTCGAGAAAGCGAAGAGTGCGTTTCCAGCTTCACCGGGGTAGGGTAGGATGGTTTCAGTGTCGTTAGCGCAAAACCGTGGCTAAGTGCGCAGCGGCCGAGAAGTGTGTTTAATTAGCTCTTTGCGATGCACACAAACACACTTCATTTGATCGAGCGGAACACAGCGAGCTTAGCGTCACTTAATGATGATAAAATAAGATTTGCCCCCGGACGCAACATGATGCCAACAAATGAACACAATTTGCCCATTCTGGAGTTCTGGATGAAGAGTCCTGCTGTGAGTAACCGGTTAGTTGCGTGTTGGCTCTGAAGAAAGGTTATCGAACGAAATGTGCTGGATTGTCTTCGCTGCTGGTGGGTGGAAGCCCGGAGGCTTGAACTTGTAGACCAGCCAAACAGTGGATGGAAAATTTCCATTGAACGAACGAATTCGACGGGTGTGTCTACTCGGGTAGCACATCTAGGGAAGCTTTCACTCTAACGGGATTTGCAAATTTGGAAATAGTCGTTTGAGGAGTTTAATGATTCTGGATTGTTTTTTTTCACCACATGGCATCAAAGAGTTGAATTTCTTCTTTACTGGCGAGATTCATTAGACTGAATTTGTTTGCTCATTTTGTTAGACCATCAAACGACGAGAAGACTGAAAAAGAAAGTTTGGGTTTGGCTCTTGATATTGGAGGTTTTTTGTCTCGGTGATTGTTTTGATCACTGACGTAGTGAAATTCTCAAAAAAAACTCAGGCCACACTTGTTATCAACATTATGTATTGATTTTGAACCGCTTGAAGATTTAGCTCTCCTAGTCCATCTAAACAGATTCACTATATTCGTAGGTCGTGCACATGTTTGTTTACATTTATTTGCTCCGTAGTTCTCTTTCTATTGAAAGGGATAGAATTATCCAGAACGGGTTGAAAGTGTTTTTAAAAACGCAATGATTCTCAAATGAGGGTAACTGTTGTCGACAGATCCTTGTTTATTCGGCAATCGTTCCATTTGAACTGCGTGTGAAATATAAAGTTCTACGATAGTCAACGAAAACAGAAGTATTTTCGGAATGTTGGTGGTGGCCCAAGTGGTTTATGTATAGAAAAATATGGCTTGACGGAATGGAAGGAGTATGCTGTGCGTTTGACCGTTGCAGACGTTTTTTCTTCAGTCTTGTCAAATTATAGAAAATAAATAATTATTTTGTTAGATTTTCGAACCATTTAAATATTTTTTTTTTTACTTTATTAGTATCTGTGATGTATTGTGAGCAGTGAATCCAAACTCGGGAATGCATGAATGATAAAGACATTTTCCTAACTTTTATGTTGGGACAAAAAATAATGTATCTACATATGTCATTGTTGCATACTCAAACACAATAATGATAAATTTCAGGGCAGAAGAATTAAGACTAAAATGTTTTATAACATCTGATTGTTATTTAGGCAGAGAGACATAGCGTTGTATGTGTATTGCTTTGTATGCAACAAAAATACATTTGAAAGGAAGTGAGTTATATTTTGAGTAGATATAAGTATGAGTAGAAGCATTAACCCATATCTGCCTTTATTTTTCTTTCCCAATCTCTGAAGTAACTTTCCACTTTTTTTGGTCTTCTAAGCCACGAATTTGACATGATCTGGAGATCGATCTAAGTGGCCGTCTACGCCTAAATTCTGCATCTCTCTGTATCATTCCTCACTCAACCTAATTTCCAACATAATATTTTCTAGAAATTTCAAAACGTAAGTATACTTTTGCAGCATCAGTGAAGGTGATAATTGTTTCATCTGTTAGGCTACAGGTGCTCGTTGTTTCTGAATGAGTATAGCTATTATCATCATTGGCATTTGTTTGAATTTGTTTGCTCTCGACCTAACGAAAATTTTGCGTAGAGGATAGGGAATGAGTTGGTAGAGATGGATGGATATTTACAGTTTCAAGCTGAAACATACGGTTGCAATAAAGAATTGCAACTTTGTTTCCTGTTAACATGAACTAAAGCCCATCTACATACAGAGATTGTTTATAAAAGCTTTGTAAAATAGCTAGCATTGTACTAAATATGGTTTGATTTCCAACAGATGTTGTTCATCTTTTTCAGCCATCATGCCGTTTCTGGCGACATTTCTCTATACTCGTTGCGTACGTTTCATGGACGCTTTTTCAATCGACCAGTAATGTACCGTCAATATTCGAGCGATTAGTAATTTCGAGTTTTAATTTAATTTTCTCTGTACATTTGTGGCATTTTCTCTGTGCATTTTGTTACGTTGTGTTGTTTTGAACAAATGGATTCATCATTTGTTAAGAGGACAAAAAAATGCGTCGAAAAGTAATTTCGGGAACAGGGGTCTGAGTTGTAGCCTGGGTCACAATTTCAAGTTCGGTCCGAAAACGATTTGGGTTGATGAACTGTTTGCGACACATTAAGAACTCTACTTAGAGTATTACAATGTGTTCCAAGTTGAGAAGGAGATGCCCGAAGATCAAGATCTTCTCTCTAGGTAAATAAAACGCATTAAAGGAAGAAGTGCTGACTGTGATAATGTCAAAACAGTATCAAAGTATTGTGTTTTTCGATAACATAAAGTTACGATATGTAATCAACCATGGTTATC
>JASCZW010004625.1:0-47914 GCA_034211315.2 Aedes japonicus | reverse complement strand
AAAAGCACAAAAATATTGCGCAGCAATAAATTGTTTGCTGATAATCGGTGTATCAAGTAACTCATGTTAAAATTTAGTTTTGATCAAATTCTCATCACCTATCCAAAAAAAAAACAAATATATAAAAAATTACAATTATTAGAAACAAAGTTGGCGTTCAAAGTCAGTCTTCACAAAAATGAAGCTTGCGTTCCAGGTAGGTCTCTGGGCAGAGGAACGTTGCAGAATCCACAAAGTGAGTCCGATTTTTAAAAATTAGTTCACTGTCAAAACTAGAGGGCCAATCATAGCTGAACGGCTTGATTCGGGTTTCGCTTAGGTACATCGAAAGTACAATCTGCGTTGAAGGTTCTCTTCCATTCCAACTGTCTACAGTAGAAGAAGTGGCAGAAGTTAATTTACCCTATAGAACATAATTAGCCCCTAAATGGAGTCTTCGGTTTGGTAACTTGGAACATGTGACTATTTCCATCATTCTTTAGGGTGTACTAAAGCCTGTCCTCGTTAAATTTTGGACACCAAAATAATAGCAGCCAAAATAATTTTTTACGCACATCATACAACAAAATCTGATTGTTTATTTCACAACGATGAGAGTTACATCTACGCACGAAACAGTTGATTGAGAAGTTAATCGCTTCTTTCTGCGAAATTCTCGAACTTTCTGCGGTACACCCGCCATCAGGTTCCGTACGGTATCCATCATGAATACGCGCGCCGTGAAACGATTCTCCATCTTCTCTCGAAATTAACGATACCATTTATATTCCTGCTTAGTTTCGGAGAGCTCTCGCTTACGTTGATCCAGTACGGCTCATTGGGTGAGGTGCTGGACGGTTGGTGGCTTGGCTGTTTGGCGTGTTGGCACGCAACGCGACCTCTTGTCTCTCTACCGTTCCCAGGACAGGTTCGCATAGTGACACGAGGCCAAAACGCGAGCTGGAGAGTCGTAGCTTCTGATTTTCTCGTACCACATCCTTATTGATAGTTGCCGGTAGAAGCACTTGAAACTTTCAGGATTTCTCGACCGCAGCTACATAATGGCCCTTCAAACTAAATGCTTCGTGAATTTGGACACCTTCTTTGTCCGGAAATGCTCAGCAACGGTGTTGTTTTGCATTATGGTATTAAAAGCGAGACGTGGAAGCTGTTTCAAGTCTTCGAGTCCATTATGTTCAAGTGTTTCGTCGTCCATTATGATACAAGAAAATGTTTGCAAAAAATTGGTGTAAAACTCCTTAGCACGAGTTTTTGCAATGAAATTTTGATTGTCATCACGGTTGATAAACTTTCTCATTTTGTTCGCGTTCAGTCCATGCCTCTGCCTCACTTTTTTTACGTATGAATTTGACTTCATCACTTTGCGAACCACATTTCGCACAGAAAGATTGGGATTTTTCTCTAAAATGGCTACCACCTTCTTGTACGTTTGTCAGGAGCATACTTTTCGATTTATTCCACTTTCAACCTGCCGATCCACAGTCAACCGCTGGTCACATAGTTTGATGATGATGATGATGATGATGATTGTAGCAAGGAAACTTTCCATAGCAGTGGGATAATCTGAAAAACGAGTTGATCAGGATTCTATTGTTGTTTGTGATCATCAAGCTCCTGTATGAAGGGCCAAAAACGTTTGGGCGGGCATGTAAGCAGAGACACTTACGCGAAACCTGAGAATAAAGGGAAGAGAATCTCCAAAAGCAAGTTCGCACTCACAGCACTGGAATCGAGCCCTCGATTGACAGAATAATCCCAAAAGATGGGGTCGAAGAACTCGCCCTCGTTCCGCGAAATGTTAACAATAGGGAGGAGGCAGTCCCATGCTCCCTATTCAAATCGTTTCACTTGGGTGCCCTGATGGTCCCTCCCTTTCCCCGTTATATATTAGGTCGTGGATATTCAATATATTTTGTAGTGGTCATTTGATTGCTTACCTAGTGTTAGAAAATTTAGCTGAAAGTAAACTTGGTTAGAGTTTATACCGTTCTTTACGTATTTCTGTGTTGTCTCGATGTTTTTTGCTTTTGAAGAGTTGACTTGTACGACCATATGATATTGGTCAAGCGCTGGTCACATGATTTGCAAACACAAAACACGGTACTTTTAGGTAGTTTAAGTTTCTTGGCATGATCGCGTACCAATAAATTCGGATTTGGCTGCCGTTCGTACAAAATGCGTTTGCGCACTTTCACTTGCTTCGACGCTATTTTACTGAATGTAACAAGAATGTAAATATGTTGTACCACGAAATAAATTGGAGAGTTTCAGCTGTCATATAAGGGAAACGTTTCAGCGGTCCGTGAAAAAATTCAAAATCTGTACTGAAAGAAAATTGTCCAAAATTTAACGTGAACAGGCTTTAATTAAAACCATAGCTCATGATAAAGGTCTAATATTCTACATGCAAAAAATCCGACAGGAGGTCAAATTTTAGTGAACATTTGTGTGTGTGTCATTTTCCGCGAACATACCCTTACGTTCGCTACATTCGACCTAATGAGAAATTAGCAAGTACAAGTTGGCAAAACTGCAGAAGTGTGGATCAGGTCGAAACGGGAGCCTCCATCCTCGAAAAATTCCAGTCAAATACAGGCAACCACCCGCAATGCAGTCCACAAGCAACAAAAACCAAAAATAAATTAAAAGAAACCACCATCAGCGTTCTGTCTTCCATAGTAATCAGCCGTCTCCTGTCTCCCTTAATTTGTCCCCTTCCAGCTGCTCCAAGCTTCTTCACCGCGGAGGTCGCTTCAACTCCACCCAATCGCAGTCGGCGGTGTAACTGCAGCAGGGTTCGTTTGCATAAATAATTTATGAAATTATTATTTATCGGAAACGATTTGCCGCACCGTCGGCGTCGTTCGTGCTCTCTCCTCCTCCTCCCTCGTCGTACGTGATC
The DNA here is from genome assembly GCA_034211315.2 of Aedes japonicus. Classification (NCBI taxonomy): domain Eukaryota; kingdom Metazoa; phylum Arthropoda; class Insecta; order Diptera; family Culicidae; genus Aedes; species Aedes japonicus. The sequence continues at coordinate 45,012 of JASCZW010004625.1, read as the reverse complement.
CATCGTCCTGATGTATGGAATATAAAAGCTGGTGGTTTGAGAGGATCAATATGCCGATTGTGCCCCCGCCGAGGAAGCGGTGAGAAGCGGCGACCAGAAGAGCGCCTGATTGAAATGGCTGTCATTGTCATTCCCAATGTAGTTGTTGAATGGATATGGTGTTGCTGGAATGGGGGAAAGATCACGCGGCGGTCACGCGATTCGACTCGTTTAATCTGCAGAATCGCTGATACCGCAATTGGAAAGCAATTGAAGTAGAGGAAAAGTCTAATTTTTATCCTCTAAGTCAGTCTATTCTTCCATTGAAACACTTCACTAGAACATGTTCATATTGTTATCTAGCTTTCATTTGAACTTTTAACTTTCAAACAGTTAGCCATTCCACCATATTTTTCATAAGGGAACGTCCATTAATTACGTCACGCTTTATACCATGAAATTAGTTAAAAATTACTTTACTGATAGAACTTGCATGTAAATTATCAGAATTTCAATCGTTCAATTGTTAAGAGCTGGTGTCTTCAAGGCAGCATTCTTGAGTCAAACTATATGACATTTTCGCTCAGATCTCACCTGATTTACCTCAGAGGTGTCAAAAAATCTTGCTTTGCTGATGACACAGGCATTTCCAATAAAGGAAAAAGTCTTCGCGTTGTATCCAGGAGAGCTTCAAAAAGCTTGGACATTTTACAGATAATTTTCAAAAAAATGGAAGATTTCTCCTGATGCTTCCAAAACTCAACTTATAATATTCTCCACAAGCCTAGAGCTGCATTTTTGAAACCAAATAATAGTCATATGATCACTTTGAATCGGAGTTCCAATTTATTAGTCAAGTCAAGTAAAATATCTTGGACTGATACATGATCAAAATTTAACTTTTAAAAGATCACTATTGAGGGCATTCAAGCCAAATGTAATAAGTATATAAGATGTTTATATCCTCTTATGAACAAAAAATCCAAACTTTGCTTAATGAACAAACTTCTAATATTCAAACAAATTTTTAGACCGGCTATGCTTTATGCTGTGCCAATATGGTCTAGTTGTTGTGCTACTAGGAAAAAAGCACTTCAAAGGATTCAGAACAAAGTTCTGAAAATGATTTTAAAGTTTCCACCCTGGTTCAGTACTATTGAATTACATAGAAATTCAAACGTTGAGACTCTAGAAGAAATGTCCAACAAAATAATTCATAATTTAAGACAAAAATCATTGCAATGATCAATTCTCTCTAAAGATAAGAACTAGTTTTAAGAAATCAACTGTAATTCTTACACGCAGGCAACATAAACCCTGTAAAAAAAAAGGGTTTAGATGTTAAATATTGTGCTCGAAAAAAATTGAACAGACAAAAACGATCACTAAAAATTCATTTTAAGTCCGATATTTTGAAACCTTCAGTTTATAAATAAACACATATTAGCTATGTTTTTGCAAAGTTGGGTTTTTCAACCTCCTTTTCTCGGTTAAATATGGCCAGGTCTTAACGCTACCCATCAAATCCTGTGCAACACTTGCGCCATCTTTCTTACACACTTTCATCCACTCTTTCTTCAAATCTTTGTCGTTTTTGAAGACCTTCTCAGTTTTCTGGAGCTTGCCCTTCATAATCGCCCAGTATTTTTGTATTGGCCGAAATTCTGGCAAGTTTGGCGGATTTGCCTCCTTAGGCACAAAAACAACATCATTGGTTTCGAGTTATGAGTCATAACTTATGACACGATGCCAGATCCAGCCAAACACACAGTCCTCTTCTGGAGGCATTCTCCTTTATATATTTGGCCGCTAATGGTGCCGGTCGTTATGTACGGTTTCCTTAATATGCCATACCATCAGAACGCCTGCCACACCAAGTACTTCTTGGCAAATTCGTTGACCTTCTTCACCTGGAACTTCTCCGGAACTTCAACGCAGGGCTTGCTGACGAAAAACATCAGGTTATCTGCTTGGCGTCCACTTTAATGTACGTTTCATCGTCCATTGCGATGCACTTTGGCTCCACCAACCACTCCCGGCATAGCTTCCTGGCACCGTATTCTGTTTATCGGTTCGGTTAGGCACCTTTCTTACTTTGAAAAAAAGAAGTCTCGCCCGCTTCATCGTCTGCTGGACGAACCAAATGGAATAATTGACCTTCTTGGCCACGTCTCGAATCAAATAGTTCGGATTGCGCTTGAAGTAATCCCTCACCTTCCTTGCCTTCACAGGGTCACTCGTCTTCGCTTTTCACCACTGGGTCATCTGGGTCTCCTTGAACGATCTTACCACACGAGACACGGTCGAATAGTCGATTCCCAACTGTTTCGCGACCCAACCATGGCACTGACCTGGGTTTTATGGTCAAACCGCATTGGACGATACCCGCAGCATTAGTGGGAATGCTGTCTATCTCAGTTGTTTCAAGTCATCAAACTCTACAATCTTCGCAAAACTGTTGTACGGAGTAAGTTCAATGTATCGGTGTCATTTACTTTCAAATTTCTATAAATGAGTGCAGTGACACTTTGGGATAAGGGGTAAATGGTTTCATCGTAGGCTTTCTGGAGAGCCTCATCAGTTAGGGCACATCAGTCATCAATAAACTTTAGTTTGGAGTTCACTCACTAAACAGCGTTAGTAAGCATATGACCTTCCAGATTGTTATTGCTATATCTTGAGTACTTTACTAGTTTCTAGGACGGTGCTTTATTCAGAAAACGTGTCCTAGCCCAAATAACAATTTTGGTTTTTCGGTTCTGGAGAGCATGAATTAGATTTCAAGAATGCTATAAAACCATGATAAAACCAGCAATGTTCCTTGGGAGTGGCCAAGCCTTCCCGCGTGACCAAGTCCATGCGCATGATGATCGCTTACGCTCAGAATTCACACACTACGTGACGCTGGTGTGAATATGAGGTTCCAGATATCGTAGCACGTAGCTTTGAGTTGCATGTGGAAACGCTCATCAGACATAAGGCCGAAGCACGTAGGATTGGGCTGGTGGTTAATGTGATGAAATCAAAATATATGAGGGGAAGAGGCTCTGGAGAAGACAATGTTAGCCTCCCACCACGAGTTCAGATCGACGGCTATGAAATCGAGGCGATAGTCGAATTCGTGTACTTGGGCTCATTGGTGACCGCCGATAACGACACCAGCAGACAAATGGCAATCGTGCCTATTTTGGACTCCAAAAGATGCTCAGGTCGGACAAAGTTCACCGAAGTATAAAGTTGACCATCTATAAGACATTAATTAGACCGGTAGTCTTGTGGAAGACCATGGTGTCCTTGAACGAAATGGGTTTGCGTACGATCTGCGGTGGATTGCATACGGAAGACGGGACTTAGAGGAAGCAATGAAACACGAGTTGCTAAGAGAAGCTCCCATCGTAAAAACCGCTAAACCCGATTGACTGCGGTTAGCTGGGCATGTCGTAAGAATGTCGAAAACTAACTGACAGGCACAAGAAGTAGAGACGAGCAACGAGCAAGGTGAGTCGATCAAGTAGAAGGTGACCTGCTGATCCCTCGTAGACTGTGATGCTGGCGGAATGCAGCCATGGACTGAATTGAATGGAGACATGTTCTATATCTTGACCTTAGTCTGATTGGTAAGGTAAGTAAGGCGGAAAGAATGGGATATTGGGGGCATTGACACGGAAAACTAACTTGCAACACGCGGAATTAATGGGAACACTTTTTATTGAACGTGTTTACTGTACACAAACTTGGTTAGAAAATGAAAGAAGGTCTGCTCATCGGTAGGTGGGTTCGGCCACCTCGGTAAAACAGATAGGGTTCGGATATTGCCTATCCTAACACCCCGCTCAATGCCCAAAACGTGCCAACCCCAAGTTGACTCGATGTCTCTTGAATAGACCTACCGCCAAATTTTTAATCATGCACTTTAACAACTTTTAGATGTCGGCTACTTGTCACAGGTGGGGATGTAACGAACAGCTATATGCCCCCGCTGAATCTCTTCAAGCTACTGGTATCCCGCTCCTCTTCGACCACCTTAATCGTGGACTGGTTGTCTTCGTGGTACACAACTGGACCCTCCGGTTCAATTGCCAAATGCTTCAGCAGACGCATCAGCCATATTCCGTGACATACAGCTGTGCTCAGTACCACCAGCCTTGCTTCCGTAGAGGACAGCAAAATCGTCGACTGCTTCAATCAGCTGACACTAGAGCCGCATACTCGGAAGACGTAACCGATAAGCGAACGCCTATCGTTCGGGTCATTCACCCAATCCGCATCGGTAAAAGCTTCGATCGCCGACGCCGAATCCTTCTCAAGGAACACTAATGCCAAGTCCAGCGTTTTCTTAATATACCGCAGCTCTCTCTTTGCGTGTGCCCAATGATGTTCCGTAAGACAGCTCTGGCACTGGCTGGTAGCTGACTGCCCAACACAAGTTCGGCCTAGACGTCATTGTTACGTACGTTAGACAACAGAACACTGACCACTGACCACTGAGCACTGAGCACTGAGCACTGAGCACTGAGCACTGAGCACTGAGTACTGAGCACTGAGGACTGAGGACTGAGCACTGAGCACTGAGCACTGAGAACTGAGCACTGAGCACTGAGCACTGAACATTGAGCACCAAAGACTGAGCTTTGAGCACTGAGGACTGAGCACTGCGCACTTAGCACTGAGCACTGAGCACAATGTTCTGTGCACTGAGTTCTGAATGCTGAGCACTGAGCACTGAGTAGTGATAATTGAGCACTGAGCACTGAGCACTGAGCACTGAGCACGGAGCACAATATTCTGTGCACTGAGTTCTGAATGCTGAGCACCGAACACTGAGCTTTGAGCACTGAGTGCTGAGCACTGAGCACAATGCTCTGAGCACTGCGTACTGAACACTGAGCACTGAGCACTGAGCACTGAGCACTGAGCACTAAGCATTGAACACTGGGCACTGGGCACAGAATGCTGAGCACTGAGCACTGAGCGCTGAGCACTGAATGCAGAGCATTGAGCACTGAGTATCAACTTTCGGTACGGTTTGTCGATACAGTCGGCTTCCTCCCCCTTTTTGAGGCGCAAACGGTACTCCATAGGTGTTGATGCGGCTTTGCACTTGGACTTGTTGAAAAGACTAATAAGGCTGACATGTTGAGACGGCTAAACTGGCTAATCCGAAGACATCTTCCTTCCACGTCCCGGTCAATACTCATGTCGAGAAATGTTCGCACTTCGCCAATGTCCGGCATTTCGAACTCGCGTGAGAGGCACCGCTTCACTGTTTTAACCGCTTTTAGCTGACGACACAGGCAAGCTGTCTACGTACAGTACCAGAATGATTTTGTTGCATCCGGAATCCTTCTCGTGAAGGCACGGGTCGCTCAAGCTGTGACGGAGTTCCAATCGCTCTACGAAGCTGTGGAATCCTGAATTCCAGGCCATCGATGCCTGCTTCAGGCCGTACAATGACCGTTTGAGACGGCACACCAGGTTCTTGCCTTACTCGAACCCCTCCGGCTGGGACATGACAATCTCCTCGTGCGACTGCCCGTTGAGGATCGAGTCTAGCCTTGTAGCGATCTTCCCAATCGTCTTCGTTTCGCTTGACCTTGAACAGCCATTTGCACGTTATCGGTTTGCGCCGTTCGGAAAGTTTCCCTTACGTCCACGTATGGTTCGACTCGAGGGAATCCATCTCCTCGCAGACGGCTGCCTAGTTAAAAGCTGAAAATGAAATGACCTGTTACGGGATTTAAAGTTAGATTAGCCTTATAATTTGGCCCATGTAACACCTATTTTAACGTAATCGAGCAATCTACGATGACATCATGGCAGTCAACTTGTTCTTAAGGTATTGAAAACGTTTTCGTCACTTCATTGTGACATAATTGTTTGAAATTTATGATTTTATTAATTTTAAAGCCGCCTTTATGTAACAGTTGTTTTTTCATGATCTTCAGAAGTCCTAAGTTTGACGAAATTAGATCGACATCTATTTTATAGTCTGTCCACGTTAAATTTTGGACACTTTTCTTTCGGTGTAGATTTTGGATTATTTCATGGATCGCTGAAATGTTTCACTTATATGAGATTTGAAGCTTTACATTCTTGTTACATTCAGTAAAATGGCGTCGAATCAAGAATAAGTGCGCAAACGCATTTTGTACGAACGGCAGCAAAATCCGAATTTATCGGTAAGCGATCTTGCCAAGAAATTTAAACTACCGAAAAGTACCGTGTTATGTGTTTGCAAATCATTTGACCAGCGCTTGACTGTGGCTTGCAAAGTTCGGAAGTCAAAATCATACGTACAAAAAGTGAAACAGAGGCAAGGACTGAAGGCGTACAAAGTGAAAAAGGTGCCCAACCAGTCGTGCCAAGGAGCTCTACATCAACTTTTTGTAAACAGTTCCTTCCGAAGACTTTAGACAGCTTCCTGTGTCAACTAACGCGCGGCTCTGTGAACGAAGATATGGCTGGTTTTACCCCACTTTCCCTTATATTTTTGAGTAGTTTATAGATATCCTTGCACGGAGTGGCTCAAAATCAACAAAATAGGACCAGTACAATGTGAAATTTCCTGGAGAAGTAAATAGAGGTAGTTTCAACCAACGCACGGCTCTATGAACGAACTTCTGGCTGATTTCACCCCAGTTTAACCCATATAATGGTATATATCTCAAGAATATAAGAGGAAGTTGGGTAAAATCAGCAAAATCTTTGTTCATAGAGCCGCGTGGTGGTTGAAAAATCTCTTTTTGATTTTCCAGGAAATTTCACATCGGACTAGTCCTATTTCGGTGATCTTGAGTGACTCCGAGCAAATATATCTATGAATTATTCAATAATATAAGGGGAAGTGTGGTAAAATCAGCCATATCTTTGTTCACAGAGCCGTGCGGTAGTTGAAACAGCTTCTATTCGATTTTTCAGGAAATTTCACATGGTTCCAGCACTATTTTGTTGATCTTGAGCCTTTCCGTGCATAGATGTCTATAAATTATTCATGTATATAAGAGGAAGTGGGGTAAACTCTATAAATCCACAGCCATATCCGTGCGGTGATTGAAACCAGTTTCATTCGATTTCCCAGACAGTTTCCAAGCGGAAATGGCGGAAATCTTAGAGCGAGTGTTAAACGAAAGACCCGGCAATTCGCATTCGGTAAAAAGGAAGCTTAGCTGAATATTTCTCGTGTATTCTATATTAACTGAACTTGAAAAAGAAAAAGAATTTGACTTATTAATAAAAACTTTGATCCAATCACACACATTACTGTTTGACCTAATTTTGATCGGAACACCCTTTATTCAATTTGAAGAAATTGTATTCAACTTCCGATTAACTAGCAGGTTGTTTACAAATGCAGATGTGCCATAATCAAATGAAGGCGCTGAAATATTTGATTTGGCAGGCCATATGTATTTGTGGTCGAAAATCTAAAAGTTTCGCCTCTACCGGCACTATCAATAAGGATAAACGGATAAACGTCATTTGTTGTTGACAGCTAGCCATCAAAAGGTATTGCATAGCAATGGGCCTCTTACACAAAAACATCGATTCCCAAAATCGAAAAAAATCGATTCGAGAACAAATCGACTGCGGAAGAATCGATTCGAGGAAAATCGATTTGTAATTTATATAATTACAATTTATAAATTGTCAAAGCAAATTTTAGGTAATTTGTTACATTTCCAGAGAGCAAATTCCATGTTTGATCTTTTGTTTTATTGTTCTACAGAAAACAGCTTCGTGTGAATAAATTGTCATCAGAGAGACCATAGGGGCTTATCCAGCGAACTCATGAATGTCAGGCGTGCCATGCACTCAGGTTTTAGCTTATACCTCTTATCACTTTTCTCAACCATTCTTTTTAAACGCAGACAAAATATCGTAAATAAAACCGGAACGACAGTGACAGGTAAAAATTACACCGAACGGGCTGGGGCACAACACGAAAACAGCTTAGCAGGTGACACTGCGAGAGGTTTGCTGTGCAAAGCGAAAGAGCGGGAGCGAGGTGAAGAAATGTCAAAGTTCAAGGTGTACCTAGTGCTAGGTGAGGGCGATTCTTGATATTGATCAATGTCGTTCAGAATAGGTCTGGCAGCTTGTAATAACATGTTAACATGTTGCAATCACTTATTGAGTCACTGATTACCTATTTCGTGAAAAATAATACTACACGCTAAGATAAGATTACCGAAAATAAGGTTTTCATTTTACCGATACTTTAGGTTTTGGTAGCAAAACCTAAAGTATCGGTAAAATTTACCGAAAGAAAACGTTTCATTTTACCTATTATTTTAGTAAAGTGGATTTGCAAATTTTATCGTTAGATTTTGCTTAAATTTGGTTTAAAATGCTCTCATTGGGTTGCAAGCACTTTCGGTAAAAAGAACCGTAAAAAATTGTAATTTTTAACGTCTTTTCCTGCTTTCCAACAATACCGAAATTTCGGTAATCCATGTTTACCGATAATTTCAGTATGTGCACTTTTGTGCGGTTTTCGGTATTTTTTACCGACTTTTCCGTATTCTTATCTTAGCGTGTAGAGTTTGAAAGTCGATTCTCCTACTAAAAAATCGATTCAGTCAAAAAATCGAACAGTATATGATCGATTCAAAATATCGATGATTCGAGCCTAAAAAATCGATCGCCCATTGCTAGATTGCAGTCACATTTAGGCCGTTGGTTTTGGGGAAGATTTCAGATTTTCGTCCGCCTGGTAACTTATAGTGGGTTGGCTTGATTGTCTACAGTATTCTTCGAAAGTCAGAAGTAATTTAACAGATAATACACCAGGACGTGAACAACATCATAAGCTATGTCAGATTGGCAATGATATGCTTGTTTTGTTGATGGGCGTTATGTTTTCTTTAGAGGTGCAACCCGACCCGCAAAAATTAGTACAAACCACAATTACTGTTGCACTGCCTTCGGATCATTTCAGTCGAAACCGGTGCGTGCTTCATTGAATTCCAGAAATCTCTCGAAACTCAATTTCACTTGAGCCCTAAAAATGAGAATATTCCAACAAGTGCGATGTCACTTGGAAAAACGCAATCAAAGCTATTTCCCGCATTCCCACATAATTGCTCCTCTGCCACTCCTATTGGGTAAAGCTTTTGCCATTCTCGTGATGAAGATAAGCGAAGCCTTCCTCACATCGAAGTTAAACACTGAGCCTGGTAATTACACTCGATTAAAGTGCCGCACAGCTGTTGCTTCTCGATTGCTTGAGAAGCTGAAGTCGATTGCTAGGAAACGGAACGAAACGAAAAAAACGAAGACGGGATGTAAGTGAATCACAGTAGGCCAAATTGAGCTCATGATCGTGGATGGGAAAAGTTACCGAAGCAATCGGAATTTTCCTTTCTTGGGAGGGTATCGAAATAATTTTCGAGATTGATTCTTTGTTGACATTTTTGATGACAATTGCTTTCATAAGTAAATCAGCATCAGTTTGAGCTTTTCCAACCTATCTATTTGGTCGACGTTCAGCCCGCACTGCGGACCCATTAACACTTCATCATAAAGCCATCCTCGTTGACTGCAGAAATTTAAATGTATAATTTAATTCCATTCAGGCAATTTTCCCTAATTTGATTAAACTTTTTGACTGGGTGCAAGTGCCGAAGCAGCATCAGCTTTACTTTCCCCTTGTAAATAGTTGACTTAAGTTGTTTTTGCCTGCCTTTGCAAAGTCGTGGTCGGTCGCGTCCGGTTCAGCTTCATTTTTGGCATGTTCTCCTTTGGCGGAGGCCGCTCGCGATGATGTGATTAGCCAAATAAGAAGAAGCAGGGAAAAAAGACGTCGAAGCCGAAGGAGAAAGTTTCATTGCCGGAGCCCGTCGCTGCCGCGTGTTATTGGATTAGCCATGTGAAGCCAATGTATAATGAAGCAACTTTCAGCTGAACTTTGGAAGCGTGTTGATCGTTCTAGACAGGACCGTTGGGTTTTTATGATTAACTTATGTTGATGTTGTTGTTGTTGTTTACGCCTTGTGGCTTATTTATTATGGATATTTTTGTGTGTGTATCAGCAGTTACGTGCAAGGCCTATTTTAATTGATGCTAATGGATTAAGATTGTGAATTTTGCTACAATAAAAGTTATCCAGGAGACCCAGCGGGGTTTTGACCAGACAGAGGCCGTGAATTATAACCTGTGACGGAAAAATCGTTTTCGTTACTCACTTTACTCACAGGAAATGTCAACCTTACGCACGCACGCTTTCTTAAAACACTTTTCCGAGCTCCGGTGTGGAGAAAAAAAAAGTTTTTTCTAACGATTGAAAAGTATTGTTTATTATTACCGTGCTCAGCAACGGTTGTTAGGATAGTGAATTATTTTCTCTTCCTCGGATTCCACGACATAGGGGCCAATTGAGTTTTACACCAACCCAACATAACCTCGCAAAATGAATCGGATGAATTTCTTTTAACAGTTGTCCGTGGTTTGTTTATTTGAGGGAAGTTCATCTGTTTGAATTCGAAAACAAACAAACCACGAATACCTGTCAAAACTGAATTCTATTCATCATGATAAACCACACGGACACCAATGACGTCATCTTGCAAAATTCTATTGTAGAAGTCGAGTCGACCATCACTTTGCTCGACAAGTATATTTTGCTGTAGAATTTTACAAGATGACGTCACTGGTGAACGTGTGGTTCATCCTGATGAATGGAATTCAGTTTTGACAGGTAATTCGTGGTTTGTTTGTTTTCGAATTCAAACGGATGAACTTCCCTCAAATAAACAAACCACGGACACCTGTCAAAAGAAATTCATCCGATTCATTTTGCGGGGTTATGAGAGGTTGGTGTAAAACTCAATTACAGTTATCGAGATCGACGAAATTTTGTCGAGCAAGTCGACTCAGCAGATCGTTGGAAAACGGGTGATGGATCTGTCACATTCTGAGTAAACTTGTTTTGATTCGCGTTTTTTCGTCGGGAAGTGATAAATGACTGAGCAAAATAAGCAATACCGTAAACCTCTTTTTTTTAGATGAATTAACAGAAAAACCATTTCCATCTTGCAAAAATTGCCCACTTTTCATAAAAAAACAAACAAACTAATAGTTGAACTGATGAAAATTAATGCGGACAACGCCAGAGGTATTTGTGGAATTGGAGCTCCAAAAAACAAATGTATTGCAGAAGAAGGAGTAAATTGGCCAAGTGCTCGATTCATAAGGACTATCAATAGGGCCTAGGGTCGGAATGGCAAAAAGTAAGTGATTATTTTTCATGTGAATATTATTAAACTAGTAAACCTCATGCGAGTCGTCAATTGAAGCGCAAAATAAATCTGGTTCTAGCGTTCAGTATACGACACTTCACATAGAAGTATGTTATGATATATGTCTTATGATTGTTTTTACAGGTCTGGATCGACAAAACTAGTGGATGTAAAACTTGAACAAAATAAAATCTTGAAAGCTGATGCAAGAGAAGAGAGGAAAAAGAAAAAAAAATGGAATTAAAAAAAACGAGAGTAATATTTGAAGGCGTCATCAATGGAATAAGCGCGTGCGGTTAAGTGTTATGAAAGACTGGTTCCTGTGAAAATCCAGCATCTCCTGATAGTGTTTATTACATAATAAACTTAAAATAATGCATAACATAATTATCAAATACACGAACTACGATTTTCACGAGTTATTAGGACTTGGCAAAGACAAATTGTAATTCTATGTAGATTTTTAATGAATTTTTAATTCAATGGAAGTTATTAAAGGTAATTTTCTGGACGTATCAGCTGTTCTAGATTTTGTTTTCTGAAATTTACAAAAAGTAATAAGATCTGTTTGGAAGTTGTGTACATGTTTTTCAACCAATGCAAACTTATATGAGCAGGTGGAAAGTTATACAAACTTTCCGATAGATTCACTAAGGATTTAACGGAAGTTTTACGAGAAAAAAAACCTCATTGTGTTTAGCACAATATTCGTTAGTATCTCATGGTTAAAGCCAGTGTTGGTGACTGCCGAAAAAATCAGTGAAAATTATTTATTCTTATCCGTGCTTTAAACAACCGTATCGATGATTGTATTGGTAAAGGCATCATACGTAGGAACTCAGAGAGTGAACAAGATTATACGTTTTGTAGATTACTTCATTCCACCACGCAAGTCGAATGGACAACAGCTCTGCCTACTTGTAATTCACTCTTCGTTGATTGAGTGGCTATGGAAATACGACACAGTAGGATCGCCAGATGATAATGTTCGGAGACGGAAGATGATAGCATTCATTTGATCAGAATCTTTCATTGTCTTTTGGTTAGAATTACAGTGTTGAAAGTTTTGTTAAGTATGTACCGTCTAGGAAAAATCGGCCTACTCGATTGAGATTTTTTTAATTTTCCTGTCACAGGTATCCGATAAGTTGTGACAATTTTTCAGGACTATTGACACAATATGTTATGAACACCTTATGAATTTTATATCACATAACATGTGAGACAAACCGTTATGGAGATTTCAGTTGAAAGGGGTATAGGGGTTAGTTATAGAAGTCCAGTCGAGCAACTCGACTCGACACTTGTCACTGTCAAGTCGAGTAAAATTGCACATTACAGAAACCGACTGAAACGGATCGAGTCGATAACGGATGTCAACTGTTAACTATAATGTTGAAACTTTTCCAAATGTCTGTGAAATATTACATCATGTAGTAATTCGGGACTTTCATCAATTTAGCTGTCATTTTTTAGAGCTGAAGAACAGGTATTGACATTTTTAACTCTTGTTTTGTAAATTTCTCTAATGCTTTTGTTAATCAGAAAAACACCTTGGGTGCTGTGCCAATGTTGCGATTTGAAATACCTTGCGGGGAAGTTATTAATTAATATGTGCACAAGTGTCAATATACATATTTCAAATATGATACTGAAGAGGGGTTATTATCTAATCATCACCAATTTATACGTGATGATACTGAAGCTACTGACAGTACAACATAATTCTTTAAACATTTAACATTAAAGGTTGCTGTATAGATATGCGTTGATCGGTCTCACTTTAACGACTTTATCTCGAAGTTCTCTGACCTTCTGGTAAAGCATTCAATCTCTTTCCCAACTTTCTGGTATCCTTAGTAGGGGCTTTTTCAGAATCGAGGATTTTTTTTTTAATTTTTGGAGGATTCTTTGAACTTTGGAAGAATTCTCAAAACTTTTTTGATATTGATGATTTGCTAAGCTTCTTGTTTTTTTGTACTTCCCTGCTAAACTTCAGCGAAGTTTTCTTGACGATCAAATCTCTCAAACGAGGTGAGATGGAAACCAAGGAATTGTGATTCCTACATGAGGTTGTGACATGAGCTCAAAGAACGATGGAAACGGTTGGGGAGATGGTGTTCACCATATTTTTATGTGGTGCCATGAGCAATGAATATCATTATGATCATATGAATGATTTTATTATTGCCTGCTTCTTCTGTTGGCCAGTGATTTTTCCTTGAATTCCAGGGAAGCTCTTTTCTGATCTTCGACAAAGTTCTTTGCTTTCAAAATTCTGGGATGTTTACTCCTGAAGTTTAATCAAGTTTCCTCATGAACGTCTAAGCAGTCACTCCTGATTTTCTTGTAAATATGCATCTAACAACCTAACCTCACCTTCCAGTGTACTTTCAGAACAGTTCATAATTTTTTTGCTGAACTTAGTTACTGTCTAAACTTCTGACGAGTCCCATCCTTAACTGCAAGGAAAACCTCTCCAAAACTCTGGGAAAGTTCTCTCCAGAATTTCTTGGAAAATATTCTTAAATTTCTTGGAAGTTTGTTCCTAAATTTCTGAGAAGTCCTCTTCGGAACTTTATGATAGTTGTTTTCTGAACTTCAGATAAGTTTGCTCCTGAATCTCTGAGAAATTCCAACTTTAGCAACTAGTAAGTATTTCCTATACTTCTGAAAAGTTTCATCCTGTTTTTCTCAGAAGTAACTACCCAAACTTTTGGTATTCCTGAGCTTCGAGCCTCATTTTGAACTTCTGAAATGTTCGATTCTGAACTTCAGGAAAGCTCTCTAGCACTTATGATTGCTTACGAGCTTATTCTATTTGAACATCCGATAAGTCTCATACTGAACTCCGAGGAAAATTTTATCAAAACTTTGGGAAAGTCTGCTGTAGAATTTCTAGAATTCCCTTAAATTTGTTGAAAGTTTCTTCCTGAATTTCTAAGAAGTACTTTTTGTTTATCTCTTGGGAAGTTTTCTCCTGACCTTATGTGAAGCTTGTTCCTGAAATTCTGAAAAAATCTTGCTCAAACTACAAGGAAGTACCCACTATTCTTCTCGAAAGTTTCTTTCTTTTCTTTGAAGAGGTTTCTTCATGAACTTTGAGAAATCCTCATTTTTAAATTTTGAAATTCAGAAATGTTCTCTTTTGAACTTTGGGAAAGCTCTCTAGCATTTCTGGAAAGTTACATCGAGAAGTTTATTTTGGAACTTCTGATAAGCCTTTCCCTGAACTTCAGAGAAGTTCTCTCTTGAATTTCCAGGACGTTCTGAGCTTTGTGGAAGTTTGTTTCTGAATTTGTGAGAAATATTAGATAACGCCCTCCCTGGTTAGTTTCTTCCTGAACTTCGGGAATGTTTTTTTTCCTGGCGTCTGAGAAAACTCCAAAACTTCGGGATTGTTCCAAACTTCCAAGAAGTCGTCTCCCCTAAACTTCTTAATGAAGCTCTGAGAAGTCCTCTCCTGATTTTCTGGGAAGTTCTGTCCTTAAATTCTGGGAAATGTGATCTTGAACTTCGAAGATGTTTGGTCCTGAATTTTTCGGTATATTCCTTCTTGAACTACTTCTTTCTATACTTCAAGAAATCTAGGACTAATAACATTAAACACTTAACTCGTGGGTCGATTTGCTTATCCTATGTGCAAATGTACTGAAATAAGGCGTTTAGAAGTACCTTAGGAAAAACCCAAGGTTCTGAGATTAATTTTAAAAACTCATAACATTTTCTACTGTTCTGAGTTTCCATCTGGGTTTGCGAACTAATGTTAGGATCACAAACGAGAAAATTAAATTGACTTTTTGTTATTCCGACTCAAGGTTCATTGGTGATCCTAATGAATTGAGCTATTGGCTCCTACCACTCTCTGTTAAGCATTAGTTTTACTGGCTCCATGCCACAAAGCTTCTTACGATATCCACTTTACATTTAATTAGTTCAATGAGCTATTCAATCTGACGGTAATTTGTTTTGTTTTTAATAAGATTAGACATTTTTTGCTAGAAGTAAATTGTTTTTGTGTTAATTCACCTGCAAAAAGCTGGTTTAGTGTATTTCTTATCTTACTGAACGAATAACCACGAATCGATAAAAATCGCAGATCAAAACAAACTCTTAAACGACAAAATGTGACAGATCACTCACTAGTTTCTAAGTGATCGATTGAGTCGACCAACTCGACAAAATTTCGTTGATCTCGACATCTGTAATAGCAAAATCGCTCTGTCGAGCAAAGTGACGGTCGACTCGATTTCTATAATTCAAGCAAAACTATGCATTAGGTCCTATATAACATTAAGAGACTCTCCTTGTCGACTTTCTCTTTGCGTTCCTACGGCTATGTAAAAACAAGTTTAACTATTTTCAATATACAGTACGCAGCATAAAGTGTGATAAGGGATCCAATACGTTGAGAACATCAGCAAATCGTTTAATAGACAAGCTATTAACCAAAGAGAAAATCGACGAAGAGAATCTCTCAATGTTACTTAGGACCTAATGCATTGTTTTGCTTGAATTGACCCCATAATATCCATATCGTTCGTTGAACAAACATTAGCTTATTTTCTATTTCAACAATACTGCATAAATTTTTGTTTTCTGACATACGAAAAATCTTTTCTACCGGACAGGGAAGCCACTGCATCCGTACCATTACAAACTAAGTAACCTGTGCCATTATCGGTATCTCCCAAAAACAGAAAAAACTAGCCTAAAGGAACACATGTCACCTTCTATTAACATTTGGCGTTTAGTTGCTTCATATTTCCTGTTTTTTTCCACTGTATTTACTGGCTACACTGTGCTTTTCGACTTCCGATCCGTTTTTGCTCTGAACGCGGTACCACACAATCACCAAGTGATTCGATCGGAAGCTTCGAGCACTAGCACACGATCGAATCAGGAAACGAAAATGAATCATCAACAGAAGCCAACGAACGAATCAATAAATTGTACAAGCAAGCAGTGATGAACACGCATACAATAGAATTTTGCGAGATGACGTCACTAGTGAACGTGTGGTTCATCCTGATGAATGGAATTCAATTTTGACAGGAGTCCGTGATTTGTTTGTTTTCGAATTCAAACAGATGAAATAAACAAACCACGGACTCCTGTCAAAAGAAATCATCCGATTCATTTTGCGAGGTTATGTTAGGTTGGTGTAAAACTCAATTAGGTTCTCGCTGAGCGATCTCACAAACACTAGCGTGCTGCTTTACACGTATAGGATCGATTTGTTTATTGTTTTCAACCACGAGATCAACTGTCAAAATGTTCAGGTTGAAAACGGTTTGTTTTTTATTTTCAACCATCAAAACGATTGTATTAGTGAAACTGCTTACTAATACTAACGGCGGCAGAGAAGTCTATTGGCAGGCGACGATATTCATGCTATGTTCATTCAATGCGTACCTTGGCCCATCCGTTTTCGGTTTGAGAGGTGAAACAGAACTTCTCATTGTGTGCGTCTATTGAATCAACGAAGAGCGTGCAACGAATGATATATGATTATATACGATTGGAACCATCCTTGGTTAAAGCTAGCGGCAAAATTTGTATACCAAAGTACGCGTCATTGAAAGTTTCAAAACTCGTCGGAACACAACTTCACGGTGGGAATTGAAATATAAAAGTAAGGGCAAAAAAAAAAAACATTTTTTTATGGTACACCCTAAGTTGATGAAGGAAAATTGCTCTTAATCGGTCAATTTTCAAGCAACAAAAAAATGCATATATAAAAATTCCATGAAATTGTTTGCGCTACAATTTTGCCAAAGAATATTAACGTCTATTTCTGCAAATAAAAAAGTTAGTTTTTGTATATCCGTGAAAATAAGATCCACTCTAATTTTAACCAACATCAAAAAATGGGCCTAACAGTAACGGCAGGCTTTGAAAATTGAAAGAATACAAGATTGAAAACGAGCGGAGGGCATTTGAACGGTAGTATCCGATCAGGCACATAACCCTTTGTCATACTTCCCTATGCAGGATAGGCAAGGGGGGAAATCCCCTTGACTGACTGTGTTAGGCAGTATTAGGAGACGGACAAATCGCTAGAACTAGAAACAAGCAATAGGTAGTATAAGAGCACGATCGGTTGCATAACCTTTTGTCAGTCAAAGGGGATTTCCCCCCTTGCCTATCCTGCATGGGGTAGTTTGACAAAGGGTTATGTGCCTGATCGGATACTACCGTTCAAATGCCCTCCGCTCGTTTTCAATCTTGTATTCTTTCAATTTTCAAAGCCTGCCGTTACTCTATACGGAACTATCAATATACTTTCTCTTCATGTCTATTTGTTCTAGCAATAAAATTACTGTCCGCTCCTAGCGCTTCGCATGGAGATGAGAAATTATCTGCTTCTGATAACTTCATCAATCCGTGAAGACAAAACATAGTTATTCGGTATTGGCATAACATTTTCGAACTTTGCGCTTAACTCCGTCCATTAGGGTTTGTACAGACTCTTCAGAAATCGTAGAACCCGTCTTTGTCCAAATTTGCTGGAAGTGTTTGATGTCTTTGATTCCTTGCTTCTTTCCAGAAAGCTTCCGCTTCATCAGAGCCCGATATCTCTCGATTGGTCGTAGCTCTGAGCAATTTGGCAGGTTTGAGGTTTTTGGTACAATGTTCACTTGATTTGCTTGGTACCACTGCATCGCAGTTTTAACATAGTGGCATGTTGCCAAATCGGGCCAGAACAAATGTTTTTCTTTGTGACTTTTGATGAAGGGTAGCAATCGCTTCTGCAGACACTCTTTCTGATAGATATCCTTGTTGATTGTGCCTGTAGTGACGAAAGATTTACTCTTTTTGCCACACGTGCAAATTGCTTGCCACACAAGGTGTCTTCTTCGTTCTGAAATGCTCAGCTGTAGCATTTCTGGCCATAGCAGAACAAAAAGCCAGCCCTGGAAGCTGCTTGAAATCCTCCAGGACATAAGTTTCATCGTCCATAACAACGCATGAAAACTTCGTCAAATATTCACAGTACAAACGTCGAGCCCGCGATTTTGCTGCCAAGTTCTATTTGTCGTTGCGATTTGGAACTGTTTTTACTTTATACGACTTAAGTCCCAAACGTTGTTTTGATTTTTGGACAAAACCAGGCGACATGCCCATTTTACGAGCCACCGTTCGAATGGAGAGATTTGGGTTTTTCGTTAATATCCTTTTCACCTTTCGGTCCATGACAGGATCAGCGCGTCCAATGTTTTTGTCTCTTCTCGTCGTGAACAGTGTATTTAGGCAAATCCAATGTTTTTGCAAGTTCCCGTATTGACAAGTCAGGATTTGCCGTACGCCCGTACAAAATTCGCTCGCTCACTTGTTTTTCTTTCGTCGCCATCTTGAATACTAACTATGAAATGTAAACATCAATCATAGTCTTTTTCATCATAGACTCTCAGCTACACCAGAGTGAAATTTTTCATTCCTACGTTCAATATCTGTGCATGTATGTTTATCATGGACATTCAATACCAGAAACATCAAGATGTTCAATACAAGTTTCATCATATCATTCAGAAACATCATATACTCCATAGCAACGAAACAACAACATCAACTTAAAGTGTGTTTATGTATGAGGTAGTATTTTCAAAAAGTAAAATTTCAGTTGATCGAACAAAAATTGAACAAATATGTGCTTGCTGGTTTGGTACCACGTTTAAATCAAATATGTTTGAAAAAATTAACATTCTAAAAACTTTTGCAAAACCAGACATGTTTGTTATTTCATCATCACAACAAAGTTCTTATATTCTTGTCAAAATGTTTCTACTGTTACTTGGGTAAGTGAACTTTTTTTTTTTAATTCCTGAAAAGCTCTTTTTCGGACCAATGTGCATTGGTGGAGATGCTCTTAGATATTTAATTATTTTTATTTCAACTAGATTATTTAGTATCATATGTTTCTATTGAAAGTAGAACGTGTTCAGCCAGTTCTCGCATTGAGCTGAAACTTCGTCGGCATCCAGGCTCGTAAAACAACTGTCAGGTTCTAAATGTTCGGAACACCGTAGGATTCATCAACAGAAAAGACAATTTAAAAGTCCGAACGAATCTCCTTTGTCCCGATAAATTTCGCCTCGGCTGAGAAACTTCATTTCCCAACCCTTTCATCGAATGCTCACGTGGCTGTAAAATCTAACGTCGAACAAAAATGCAAATCTCCTCTCGGGTATTGAAAGAACGTGTCACCGCTTTTTTGTTTTATGTGGCACACGGTAACTGTATTTGGGAATATGTCACATTGTCATGCTGCAGAGCAGTTCACAACAATTCTACAAAAAAGGCTCTGGTTCCAAAACTCCCCCCTCCCAGCAGATGATTTTTCAACACCACAGTTGTCACTTTAGGCCCTTTTGAGAGCTTCGAGGAAAATTGAAAACGATTCCGTATCCGGTTCGTTGTGTGCCTGGTCCGACCGGGTAGAGAAATAGTAATCGAATTTCTGCCACACAGGGCCTTCACACGTACGAACTCGCACGCATCCAGTCAAGGATTAGCGAGGTGTTTCAACGACGATGACACGGTGTAATTTGCAATCGAATTCAGTGAACGATAATTTGAGTGCACTGGTGCGAGATTATATTCTGTGCGACGTTGTATAATTCTGCATTCTAAATGGACCGTGTGACCATCCTCCGTGGAATCAACTTTCCCGGGCGTGTAACTCTGACGTAACTTTGACGCTGCTGTCAGGCTAGTTTCTCATTTATCCTCCCACAAACTCAGCAAACAGTGTAGCTTTTCAATTACTTTCATAAATCCAGCGGGAAGGGTTGCCAAACAAAGAAACTTCCGCTTCGTTCAGTGTACGAAGAGAGACCCTCATCCGAAGTGACACTCCGAGCAAAACTATTTAATTAATCCCAGAATCCACGCCGTGCCATTTCGTAATCCGTTGTTTTGGTTGCCGAAAATCTCCAATGGTGATAATGACCGATTTTCACCACTGGATCCATGCATAAATGGCGGCAGGCCACGCATTACGCGTTGCAAAAACCGTTTCGACCGCGGTTAAAAATATGCGCGTCATTTATGCAGGATCCCACGATGATTCGGCGGCAGAATCAGAGAGGGGGGAAAACAGGGAAATTGGATTACGACTATGGCATTAATTTGTCCGCTGGGGGGTCCGTTCGGAAGCGTAGTGGGATTCGCCATTGTTGTGATTGCAATAACTATTGCTTGGTCGGAGAGAGAGAGAGAGGGACAGCAGCGGTCAACAACTAGTGAAAATGTGCACGTGGTTAATTCAAGCAAAACAATGCATTAGGTCCTAAGTAACATTGAGAGACTCTCTTTGTCGACTTTCTCTTTGTGTTCCTACGGCTATTTAAAAACATTTTCAAGTATTTTCAACATACAGTACGGTAGTATAAAGTGTGATTAAGGATCCAATACGTCGACAACATCAGCAAATCGTTCATTAGACAAGCTATTAATCAAAGAGAAAATCGACGAAGAGAATCTCTCAATGTTACTTAGGACCTAATGCATTGTTTTGCTTGAATTAATTTGATTCGGGTGACGTTTCCGAATCATTGTTGTTCCTTCTTTATGATTATGGCAATGGTTTTGCTTTTGCGACTGGAATGGCAGAGCCGGGAATGTTAATTGGACAATTCTTTTTTTGGAGAACAAAGAGTGGTTGAAGTTTATACTTGGATTTCTAATATTTAGAATTGGTTTGTATTGCAATGCGATTTGTTTTTCTAGATCCCTGAGGAGAGCTTTTAACAATTATATGCTGCATGAAAATAGAGTAATTGGTTGCAATAATTTGATAAAAAGTCAGCTGAAAGTTACATAAATGCCTGTAGAAAGTCACATATTTCATTTGAAAAGAGATGGAAAAGTGACATGCAACGATTGAAAAGGGGCATTTCTTCAGCGTAACTTCTTTTGACCAGTACGCAATTCAAAAGCAATCGGTTAAGAAAATGCCCACAACATTAGTAACGCCAGTGACATGAAGATGGCGCATTATGAGCTCCAACACTTTTGTCAAACACCCCCGCTGCCGAGTAAAAGAACAATCACTCCCGAAGTAGAAACAAATTGCCACTAATTGGTTTTAAACCGATTTAATATCAAGATTACAAGCTCCGACGTCGCAATGACATCATCGTTCTGGCTTCCGAATGACAATGTCGGAAGTTTGGCTTCTCCCACGCTAATTAGTACTTGTTTGGAGCTGTGGAGCTGGAGATTTCAATCTCTCCGAAGTAAGTTCTCGGTGCCAAAAGGCGAAAGGAGCTTTCCGCTTGTCTCGTATCATCCCCATCAAGATTCGTTGCGCATTAGGGCTTCTTGCAGCAGGTCTACCCACCTTACCACATCAACAAGCAGTTTTTCCATTTCATAGCTTGCTACGATGATTGATCACCCAGCCCGACGAACTCACCAGGCCATTGACTGCGGCGTGTTAATGAGCGGATTCTGGGAAGCCTATTTGCGATTTTTCTTCTTTCAAAATTTTAGGAAGAAATCAACATGAATGAACGGTGATAGTCATTCATTTTCTTGTTTCCGTGAGTGATGTAGCAAATGGGAATTTTGGCACACGAAAACTTTTAGCAACTTCTTGACGGTATCCATTTTTTAAAATATGTATCTATTTTAACAGCTATCAGGTATGTTGCCAAAAACAGCACCCCAGTTACTTATGATTCAAATTTTTCATAAAGTTTCTACCTTAACCCAATAACAAACAAGTATCAAATTTATAAAATGAACAGTCTTCATCGGGTAACAATCACATAGAGTGGCAGATGTTGTCCAGTTGCGGACATGCACATTACGACTGTGGTCAATATACCCAAGGGGCTGTTCATAAACCACGTAGACAATTAAGGGGGGGGGGGGGTTCGAAAAAGTCTACGTTTGTCTACGATGGGGGAGGGGGGGATATACCAAAAGTCTACGTAGACCTTTTTTTTCTCTCTACGCAGAGAAAAATACCGTAATAACAAACATATTCCGGGTAAATCCATACATAAAATTAGTTTATTTTGGCCGCAAATATAAACTTGATTTCTTTCTAATATATTCTATGTTTAAAACCAACCCTAGTAGCACACTTGTTGCCATTCGGTTGAGATATTATAAATAGTACTTGTTAAGTCATAATCAAGTCACTACAACTAATAAAGCTCGTAACGTGCTACATGGGAAGTGACATCGATGTTTGAAATTAAATCATATTATGTTTATTTTCATCATATTAATGATACGATTACACGTACAAATTTTGGATTTTACTGGTAGCTTTCTAAATTTAATTTATTTATTCTATGAGTCTTGGTTATCTTACTAATCGATTAAGCTTAAATGCTAACATGTTCCAGTTTCAAGAAGGTTGCTCAGAGATGCACTCTACACAATTTCGAGCCCTGAACTTTGTTAAAAGTGAAACAATACATCAAATCAGTATGGCAGCTAATTAAATAATAGAGAATAACATCCCGTTCACACTACAACCTATATTACGTGATATAGACTATCTTCATATTAGCATCTATACATCTAAAGACTGTCTACGTTAAATTTCGGACACCAAAATAATAGTAGCAAAACAAAATTTACACATTATTCAAAAATGCCGATTGTTTATTTCACAACAATAGATTCATATCTACATTAGAAAAAGTTGATTTAGATGTTAATCCTTCGTTCTGTTAAATTCTCGAACTTCCTGTGGTACACCCGCGATCACGTTCTGTATGGCATCCTCAGAAACGCCCGCCGTGACGATTCTCCATCTTTTCTTGAAATCATCGGTGCCATTTGCTTTCTTCTTAGTTTCGAAAAGTTTCTGCTTAACTAGAGCTTAGTACTTCTCTATTGGGCGAAGTTCTGGACAGTTTGGTGGAGTGGCTGTATTTGGCACGTATTTGATCTCTCGTACCTTATTCCATTCCCGGACGGATTTCGCATAGTGACAAAAAATACTGGAGAGTCATGGTTTCTGATATACAATAGCAACCGCTTTTGCAGACAACTACATATTGCCTGCCAAATCAAATACTTATTCGAGAATTTGGACACCTTTTTTGTCCGAAAATACTTGGCAACGGCGTTCCTTTGCATTTCGGTATAAAACGCCTGACCCTGCAGCTATTTAAAGTCTTCGAGTACGTATGTTTCGTTGTCCATTTTGATACAAGAAAATGTTTGCAAAAAATTGGTGTCAAGCACGTTAGCACGATTTTTTGCAGTGAAATTTTGCATGTCATTACAGTTGGGCACCTTTTTCATTTTGTACGCCTCAGTCCTTGCTCCTGCTTCACTTTTTGTAGGTATGATTTTGACATCCCCGCCACATTTCGCACAGAAAGATTGGGATTTTTCTTAATAATGGCTATCACCTTCTTGTCCATTTATCGGGACAGGCTTTCAATCTACAGTCAAGTGCTGGCCAAATGATTTGCATAAACATAACACGGTACTTTAGGAATTTTAGTGTCTTGGCAGGATCACGTACCAATAAATTCGTATTTAAAAAATGCGTGTCCACTTGATTCGACGCCATGTTACTGAATGTAACAAGAATGTAAACATGTTGTAGCACGAAATAAAGTGGAGAGTTTCAGCTGTCACATGAGTGAAACATTTCAGCGATCCGTGAAATAATTCAAAATCTATACAGAAATATAAGTGCCCGAAATAAGCGTTAACAGGCTTTAGTTTTCACCAAAAATAATTTGCGTGGCATTTGATATCAAGATCGTAATGTAGGTTCCAATGTGAATGTGGTTTAATGCTACACGCTAAAATTACTGTCTATAATTATCCTTTCGAGAGGATAAAAGGATAACAAGAGACAGTAATTTGAGCCTGTTGGTTGTGTTTATCTATTGGTTTTTTACAACCTCGAAAGATCGAATGCATGGTACCAACTCAATAGTAAGTTTATGATGTCAACCACCGAAGCAACACATCTCTGTCATAATTGGTTGCAGAAACTTAATTGTGACTTAATTGTGTCACATTGCAGTTACTTTGGCTTATTTACAACAAGTTTGCTACTAGGGCATTGAGTATTTTTATTTATAAGTGAAGAGATGATATTTGATAGTTAACTTGCTTCCATTAGACAAACATTTAGTGGAGGGTTTTAGCGCATGTGGGACAAAGTAGAAAATACAATAAGAGGTCTGGGAAGCTCTGTATCGTGTAGTTCTTACATCAGCATAAAAAACAATAAAAGGTCTGGAAGATGCTTTGGAAAACTTTCAAAGAAGATAAATTGAACTTGATATCTAAAGTGAAATCAAAAATGGCCGCCTATGCTTTTATTGTGGACTGCATTTTGCGACAAAAGTGGAAAGCATCCACAAGGCAGATATTTCGTCGAAGAAAATAAGGCCACTCAAGATTCTGTAGCAACGCCAGGAAGAAATTCTTTGTAAAGTTGACGAAAACGGAGGAAGTTCTAGTAGCACATCACGATCAGAAATAATTCACGACCCTAGTGCAGCAACTTGATTGATTACTAACAAAAGCACATTTATGTTTTCTCAACTTAATGACAACATGTGTGCTACTAGGGAACTTCCACTGATGAACTTAAATTATTGGTTCAAGCAGCCAAGCTGTGGGCATCATTAGCATTCACATAATTGATTGTTGTTATTTTTTATATTTTTATGAAACAAAATTAAAATTAATAACTGAATAACATGATTGTTTGAGTTGTGTTTCATAAACCGTTTCTCAAACCGCCACAGTCACATATTGTAGAACATTTTCCATAAAGTAAAAAAAAAAAATGTCATAAAGTCTACGTAGACTTTAGGGGGGGGGGGATTTGTTAAAATTATACGAAAGTCTACGATGGGGGAGGGGGGGGTTTGAAAGTGTCAAATTTCGGTCTACGTGGTTTATGAACAGTCCCCAAGTAACACCACTTGTCATATTAATTTTTAAAACACACCTTTTGAACGGAGCTTAAGTTTTCTTCCCAATGTCAATAACTTTATTTCATACAGGCATATAACCGAAAAAGCGCAATAAATGTGACATTTTTGAACATCTCGAGGTCCTATCAGATGTATAGTGAAACATTATAAGAAAAATTCTATGGATGCTTCCTACACGCCCAGATGAGAATCCCTAAAATTAGGTATTTATTTAAAATTAAATTAGACGGTGTTGACAATACTCAAACTATCTGTAAAATTAAATAATAATTAACAGATATATTCAATGACATTTGGGTAATGTTTATTTTTCAAGATTAGACGTTATTATTTAGCCAAAGTTGAATTAATTTTTCGTCACTTTTCCAAGTGAAAAAGTAATTATTTTTCTTACTATTCTCTCAGTAAATAGTCTATTCATGTACAAATATTTGAAGCTATAACCTTTGCATTCTTTTTTTGGACCAACGTGAGTCCCGAGGTGCAAGTCGGCATCAATGTTGGGTCAATGCAGAAAACATATTTATGTAGTGGAGGAATCCAGGTACATAATTCAAAAGTGAGGTTAACCGTCGTTGATGGCGGATCTTGGAAAATGATTTTTTGAGCTGCTTAAGTAAAGTAATTGGTAAATAAAAGAGCAGAAAATCGTCGATAATGACGATAACCACCAATTCCTTACAATTAAAAAAATAAAAAGGCAGAAAGTTATTGTTAATTTCAGTTCTAGTTAGATATTACGAAGTTTTATCTAACTCTAGCTTTACTTGAATTCAACCATACTTTTTATCTGCAAAATTCTGTAAAATATTAGAACATTTATTTCTGTTTGAGTGCAGAATTTGAAATACTAATCCCAATGGATAAACTGTTAAATTACATTCTTTTTTGAAGCATTTTATGATATAAAACTACAAAAAACGAATTCTGAGTAAAACTAACGATAAAAATCGGTAAAATTTAACGTTTATCTTCCTTCAGAAAGATTACCCGGTATTACGTAATATTCAGTATTTGCACTTTTTAGCGATTATCGGTACTTTAGGTATTATCATCGAAGCATGTACAGCATGTTTGTATCATAATGATATATTCTGTCCCAGTAATAGACTTGCAATTTATTTTTTGCTAGAACGAATAGACATGAAGAGAAAGTGTATGGATAGTTCCGTATAGGGCAACGGCAGGCTTTGAAATTGAAAGATACAAGTTTGAAAAAGAGAGGGGAGGGCATTGAACGGTAGTATCCGAATCAGGCATATAACCCTTTACCATACCACCCCATGCCGGGTAGGCAAGGGGGAGGATATCCCCTTGACTGGTAAAAGGTTATGCAACCGATCGGGCTCTTATACTACCTATTGCTTTGATCTGGTTCTGGGAGGTATGGTGATTCCTGAGAAGATACTTGGTTAGTGAGTATGAAGTTATAACTCTCGACAGCGCTTCAATTTTTATTTTGGGATAAATAAATTTATCCCAGCAAGATCGTCTTTTCTCGTCTTAACACACAAAACATCTTTTTAGAATGACTTGTAATTGATTGTATTATAAATGTATTATAAACGTATTACAAAACATGTCAAGTTTGGAACGGTTTTTAACTCTCGTATTCAATGAATTTGTTGTACAAGATTGAGGTTTCATTGCCAACGGGAAGCATATCATAGATACTCAGAGTTTACTTTTCAACATTCTGAGTTGGCTTAGCAAAGAAGCTTAAAACCTATCACGCCAAGGACTAGTGTTCAAATCCCACGCTTGACAACCTTTTTTTTTGCATGAGGATATTTTTTTCCATTTTATGTTTTATAAGTTTTTGGATATTTTTTTCCATTTTATGTTTTATCACTTTTTGCGCTTTTTGCGTCATATTAAAGTATGATATAATGTATTATACAACTAAATTTACAACCTGTTTTTTTCATTTAACAGTACTTTCAACTTGATTTATACAAGCTGTGTTGCTTGGGTCACGGGTACGGTAATAGAGAAAAAGTGATTGGCTGGTCTTCGTGAAATTCAATTCGTGCATTATACAAAAAGGTGTAATGATAGCATTTCACCAGATAAAATGCAATATGAATGTTTCATACAATACACGATACACTTGTTTTACGTAGAAAACCCATGTTTACGACACGAGTGAAAGCTATTTAACGAAAATAAATTTTCAGTGTAGTTAATGCTGTTTTACGCGTTGAAATTGATTGTTTATAACTCTTTCAAATGGGAAATTCTAAAGGTTTACGCTTGGAAGTCAACATTGTATCTGAAGCGCAAGGTTAGGTGTGTAACTTTCCGTTTAACCTTCCTTTATTTCATGCGCCATTGATTGGATTGAAAAACGTAGAAATCCCGAACACGTTACTAATTTATTGTGAAATTTCGTCATGGAACCCACCCATCAACATGGACTTTCAAACGAAGTTTAATGAGCGGGTAAAAACATTAGTAACAGTTATAAATTTTAAATGTTCGTGTTTTTTTTTTGTGGAATTGATCAGAGCAATGAGATTTATTTCCATCTTTTTGAGGTAAGACTCGATGTTTTCTATACTGGGGTACAATTAAAAAAATATCTTTGGCGAACGTCACTAAATGGGGTCAGGTTTTGAGTCAGGTTTAATGTCTCAGTCGTTTCTCCAAACATATTCTAAATGTTTGCCCCAATCAATCGAAAATATTTCTTCGCGTCGATTCCTATAATGCTAACTGTTGATTTTTTTTACATTAAGCTTTTTAAAATAACGCAAGTATTAAGTGTAGATATTTCAGAGTTACTCTTCTAAATGCAAAGTTTTATCCTATCGCAGACTTCAAATTTAAGTAAGGAACGTCTCATATGCATCAGTAAGAGATATTTACTATTTCAATACTTAGAACGGAATCAAAGACTTCTTAAAAGTTTGTGAAAACTAAAGACCATTCAATGCTCACCTTTACTTCATTTCTCAAAATCTTCCATTACTAAGTTTCGTCTTTAATTTTCTTTTTAATAGCTTATATAGTTATCAGAAGTTTTTTCAAATTTTACAACTCACGTTCATTTACTTTTATTTAATAATATATATGAGGAATATGTTAAGTAATCTTATTTAGGAACTTACCCCTAGAATTCAATAAATTCCCAAGAATGCTGCACACACATGTCTTCAGCTTTCGTAATATGTTTCCATTAAAATTCTAATTCAAAAGAAAATAGCCGCTGAATATCGCAAAGATTCAACTTTTTTTTAAATTTTACTCTTATTGTTGAGTTCTTGATAAATTCCGCATTTTTTTTATAATTTGAACAGAGGTTTTTAATCTTTCAAGAGATCAATAACTCGACAAGATCTGAAATAGTTCTTTAAAAATAATGTTGGGGCCACTACATTCCCAACAACATTTGCACTTCTTTATTATCAAATACTTTTTCTTGATTTCTATGGGATTTTCCAGTATAATAAAAGTGTATGACGTTGCTATGCCTTCAATAAACTTGTTTGGGA
Source organism: Aedes japonicus (assembly GCA_034211315.2). NCBI lineage: Eukaryota > Metazoa > Arthropoda > Insecta > Diptera > Culicidae > Aedes > Aedes japonicus. The sequence continues at coordinate 16,365 of JASCZW010004625.1, read as the reverse complement.
GTTTTCTCAACACGAATAAAGTCTTAAGGCATTTTATAATATCTTTGCAAATTTTTATTGAATTTTTTTTAATGTTTTAAACGTTCTCTTTATACGCGAACGTCAAAAAGTCCTTTAGAAAAACCTGGAGGTTTAACATAAATTTTTATTTTAATACAATGAATATTAATTTATAATAAGTATAAAGTAGAATATAAGACTAAGTATTTTAGACAATATTTGGGAATATCAATTGAATTGCCGGGATTGGATGTCACAATCTTTGAAATAATGACTACAAATTATTGCTATTCCATTGTAGGCCATATGCCGACGTATCCCCGGAACGGTCATTCAGTAACAAGTTGCCATGGGGCCTATAGTGGCCATGCACATATTTAGAAGGAAACCCTGTATGGGTATCAATCAGCCCATATCTCAACGTTTTGTGGCCATCAGATGAGTTGCCCTCACCTGGCCCTCTTTTTTATTCAGTATTTCAAGCTTATTGCTTTCAACTTGTTACTTAACGAAAAATTCCTAGATCAGACCGGGAATCGAACCCACCCGCCTCCAGCATGGTGTTGCTTTGTAGCTGCGGCTTTACTGACTGATCTAAGGGAGGACCTGGGTACCCTGCCGATCACTTAAGGGTGTTGATTTTGTCAAACACATAAATTTACAGTAGTTTTTAAAAATATTCTGTTTTGTTTCTAAAGCTTTTTGTTTTGTCATATTGGAAAATTGTTTCATAACTATACTTGTGGTATTTTCGTTTGAATAAGTTAGCTGAACAGCTTTTTTTTTTTCTGAAAATTCATTTTAGTACACACAAGAAACATCAGCAGGACTTCAAAATATACAATTTTAAAAGTCTTAGAGCTTCCAAGCACCATTTTTCAATGAGGCCGAATTATTCGCATAAGACTAGGCATTGAATAATAAAATATGGAAACATCTGTTCATCTTTATCAATACCATTAGTAAATGCGTTGGCATCATTAAGACGAATTATCTGTACATTCAACTTTACAAGTAATAATCTCTGAGTAACCGAATAACTCTCAAGATAAAAGTCCGCTATCAATAGAAGATAACCTGAAGCTCAAAAAACTTTTCGCTAACTTTCAAAATATTGAAAAATGATGGCTTAGCTTAAGGACTGTTTGAATATTAAGGAGCTTGAAAACAATGCCATGACATATCTAAGAAGTTAAAACGTATTGAGAGATAGTTTTCATAAATATAGAATGCTTAAGGTCAGCACACAAAACATGGCAACTGTCGTAACCTGGTCGAGGTTTTCAGCTTCGATCCTTCGCAACTCGTGCCAGCACAACTGTGCTCTACAAAATCCGTTAGATAACTGAATCGATCATGCACATTCACCTACTACACGCTAAGAAAAAAGCACCCAGCGGAGCAGTTAAGTGTGGGAAGCCAACTTTGGGTATAATCATGTTTACCTACCATTGGGTTCAAATAACTTAGTTCTGGGTAAAATTTTATCGGTAGGTAGGTAAACATAACTATATCCAAAGGTAAACATAACTATATCCAAAGTTGGCTTCCCACACTTAACTGCTCAGCTGGTTGCTTTTTTCTTAGTGTGTACGATTTAATTTGTACACGATTCTACGTGAATAGCTTTCTTATAGTTATCAACACGTTCATGGTCAATCACTTAATTAAAATATACATAAATATTTCCAATTATTTTCGAACATTCAAATACGATTATTGTTATTATTATTCAAAATATCACCATTGAACTATTACATCTACCACACCAACTTCATTTTTATCATTTCTTATGTGAATTAAAAATTATAAGTAAGTTTATCGCAATATCTGTTTAATGTCTGAAATTTATAGAAAGTCTGGGTACATGATCAAATGTCTGTATAAATTTATTTTGTATATCTTATATCCCTGGTTAACAAACATAAACGTCTGATGTGTGCACGACTCTGCAAAAACACTCCTAAAAGGGTGGACTCAGTTTAACTTGCCTACAGTTTAACTTGCCTACAGTTTAACTTGCCGGAAACCGAAATAAACAGCGTTTAATGAAGTTAACGATGCCATGTAATTGTATGACAGCGAGAGGCTGTGCCCGGAAAAATTGAAAACAAATTCATGACTCCATCGCTGTAACGCTTAGTGCTTTGACAGTAGAAGCAACCGTAGGGTCATTATCATCAGCTTTTCACTACAGATGAGCCGTTACCACAGAGCGCCGAAACCGTGTTGGCCACGGTTGCAATTCCGCCGTTGTCTCTATTTTGCATCAAATAGGAAATGTAGGAGGATTTAGTACAGAGAAAGGATCTCTAAGCCTTCTACTGTAAGCAGAGAATCTTAATAATGTTTTAAAAACATGTACTTGGGATTTTTGAGACGAAATATCTCCGATCACGTCTTCTTTTGGAACGGAAGTAATGCCGTTGGTCCCGGCCGATGTGTTGATGAGTTTGAATGTCGGGTCAAGCTCACTTGTGTGACGAATCAGCCTCATGCTTAAGGTCACGTAAATACGAACAACAACAACAAACATGTCATTCAAAAAGAATTTTTCTGGATGTCAAGTCATTTGTTGCAAAGTAGCTTGTTTAACGCACAAAACTCATTTCAAAGAAGTCGTTATCAATAAACAAAAATCAATTCAGAGCACCAAAGCTTGCATTTGGTCCCTTTCAATTCTGTTTGCCAGAAATAGTTTCCACCGACCGAGAGCCGCCATCCTGTACGAACTTCCGACCTTGGTGGAAATATCACAGATCAAGCAGGTCAGAAAACCTTTTCCGATTTCCCGAGTCACACAAAAACAAAACTTAGCAAGCGATAAATTTTCGTGCTCTCCGCTTTCCAACTCGAACCCGAATAAACACAAACAGGCAAAAACCCCCCAGAAGAATCCAGCCTCAAACACTAAATTTCCTCCCAAGTTTTTCGGACCGTTGGCATTGGTTAGGGAACAATGAGAGGAGAAAACGAACTGTTAGTGTTTTTTTTTGAGGCAATAAAATGTGTCCATTGTCAGGTCTGAATGCCAACTATGGGTACATGAGAATCACAGTAGGCCAGTGTCCAGGCGAGCAAAAGTCAAGGACGTCCGCCGTCATAGTCGTTCCGTGTGTGTGGCGGACCGATGGCGAATAGATTTTCGGGCAATCTCTTTTTGCCCTGCACCCAGTTTAGTTTTGAGCACACGGACATAATGGACTTTTAGTTTTTGACCCGGAGCAAGAAATTCCGCTACATTATTATGCTGGTCGTTTGTCTCCGAAACTGGGGGCTTCTGTAGAAAGTGGTGTATGTATGTGCGGATGGCAAAAGTTGTGTCAAACTTTCTCGGGTTGTAATTAAGAATAAACTATTTCGAGGCTTTCACCCTTGAGTTCTTTCGGAGCTATCGGTGACTGACTTCCTGCTGGGCAGTATTTAGATGGCATCGCACCATGGCGGCAAATGGTGGAACCGCGCTGGTTGAATACTGAAGAGGTGCCGGCGATGGTTTTAATTAATCGCACAAATTGATTCTGCCACTGCTGCTCTGTCTGCTGCGCTCCTGCGAAAGGATGAGCAGCATGGGTCGAGCTTCACGGGAGCGTTAATGATTATGTTGAACGTATGTGAATTGCAAATTGGTCTCATTAGGCATCCGGATCCAGTCACATCGCTAAGCCCCCGCATGTCAGCTGGCTTCTTCCTTCCGCCTGAATTATCCGTGACCTGTCGGGGTAAATTCAGACGAATGACTCATTAGGGAGCTCGGATGAGGAGAATTAGGCCCAAATCGAATTAGGGATGAATTCCTAATGGGGTTTAACGATGAGTCATCGATCGTTTGTCCTTTCGTGTAATGCGGTATCCGTTTGTTTGTTTGCGATAAAATTTCGAGTTATAATATTTATACATGACCGATGGGCATCTGGAAGTTACTCTCAAAAAAGAACAACATTTTAAATTATTCTCAATAGTGTACCCTATTCGAGAAAAAAAACATCAGTATATTTGAAAACGTGGAAATTGGTTTATTGAAAGTTGTGCAATGAAAATCTTCGTGGGGGGCAGCAACCTCTCAGAATCCAATGAAAATTTGTGAGTGGGTAGACTATGTCTTTTTAAGCAACTTTGCGTTCTTTGTTTTTTCAAAATTTGTCTAGACTACCCTTAGAAAAGGGCTAAACTTCTGGAATTAGATTAGAATTATTAGATTTAGATTGCTTAAAACTACTAATAGTTTTAGCATTTGCAGATGATATTTTGTTAATAGCCTGAAAAATTTATGAGTTAGAAAATATTTTTAAGCTGTTAGAAGAAGAACTTAGCCTAATAGTGTAGTAGATATAGTAGTTTAATGATAATATTAGTAACATTAGTAACAGTTCTAGTATTTGTATTTTGTAAATAAATATGAATTATTATATTTACTTTATTTTGAGTGTATTTTCGTAAACGTGATTATAACTCGCAAGAAGGATATTCACATAGAAGCGTGTGAAAATCAATCAAAGTAGGTGAACACGGTTGTACGCGAAAACCCATTAATGGGTAAAAAAACACCCATTTTCATATAGCTCTCCTATCTGTTACAAAATGGGGGAATTTCTCAATCACACAATGGGTGAAAAAATACCCATTAGAGGAAACCTCATACAATTAAAAAATGGGTGAAAAAAAGTTCAAAGTTGGTGGAAACATGAACATGGAGGAATTAAAAAACGAGCTTAGAAAGAAGTTGATCACAGATTCAAACGGGAAGCTGGTGGGTAAGAATCTTTATTATTCGAAACCCTGATCTATTTTAAATTTTATTCCTGCCCTGGTTTTCAGCACATCAAATTTGGGCATAACCTCAGTACAAGCCCGAAGAATGCTGTTCCGCTCAGCTGGCACATTTTTTCATGTAAACAGCCAAATAACGTGGATCTGGAAGCTCGATTGGAGGATTTATTGATGGATGATTCCATAAGTATACCAGAAAAGGCATGAATAAAACAAATACAAGTATTTTATGTTTTTACCCTTCTTACATTAATAGAAGCGTATTAAGATCGCTTGAAAACTCGACTTTTTATCCGAGGCCCACAGGGCCGAGTGTCATATACCATTCGACTCAGCTCGACGAACTGAGCACATGTCTGTGTGTATGTATGTGTGTGTATGTGTATGTGTATGTGTGTGTGTGTGTGTGTGCGTTACAAATAATGTCACATCGGTTTCTCTAGATCAGGAACAAGGTGAGATGCCTGTTTGCTGAAGCAGAACAGAGGATTCAGATAAATAAACGATTCTATATCTGAAACTTGATTTACGAACATAAAAATGATATTCTAAACTTTGCAGGCTATATCATGACGATTCAGAAAGCCCTGGCAATCGGTTGGTCGTAGTTTGACCTAGTAGATCGCGTATACTTTTAGTAGTTGTGGTTCACAGGTCCAACAATCATTATGATTCCTTCTTCTCTTGTTATGATTTAGAAGTGTCTGATACCTTGAATGCAGGAAGTTGCAACGGAGTCTGAGATGGGCTTTTGCACTTATTATTGAATGTATTTTCCATTACCGTTTTGCAAATGAACATTTTACTAAATTCAAGCGAATCTGATTCAGACAGCGCTGTATACATTTAGCTAGTGTCTGATAAAATCAGTTCAATTCTTGTCGCTACTCTATCATTACTCACAATATTATTATAATTGATAGTTTTGATTCTATTGATTTTAATTCATAGTTGAGGTTATAAAATCACCATCAAGCAGTAAATAGTGGATAAAATCATTTTATTTAATTTCAATAGATGTAATACACTTTTTCAGGATACCTCAAATCGAGATTTTGGTGAATTGCTGAAAACAAACGAAAACGTGCTTAAAATCGGAACCACAGAACTCTTCACTCTAACACTCTACAACATTTCTTGCATTTCAGGATCAACCGAAGGAAGATCATATATAATAGATACGAACGCTTGTAGTATTTTCATTAACATAAATATATACACTATTATATAAATATTTCATGGGAATGGGAGGGACCATCAGGGCACCCAATTGAAGCACTCTGGATTGGGAGAGTGGGAATGCCAACTCCCCATTGCTAACAGTTTGTGACTAATAAAAAAGTGATATATGAGTGACTTTTAGAAAATCGTCCTTACTTTTATGAAAATAATTTGTAAAATCGATTTTTACACACTAAAAAAATATATTTTAAAATTAAAAGTCAATTTGCTAACTATGGCTATCTTAAAATTAGACGATTTTTTTTTAAATAAAGGCGTTATAATTGTCTGAAAGTTTGCCATACATTGCAAGATGCCAAATTTAATATACACTCAGTAGCAAAAAAAAAGCCGAGCAAAATTTTGCTTCCAAATAACGCCATGTTCAACCTTCTGTAACTTTGTCAACTATCAATATTTTTGGCTAAAAATTTTACAACATTATAATCAATCAATCACCTTGGCTTTTTTTTGCACCGATATTTCTGCAAGGCTAATATTGGGTGAAAATGGGAAATACTCACGATGGTGCGTCATCTTTGATGCCAGCTGTAGTCCAAACCACTTGATGGACATTGTTCAATTCATTTTTACCACATTATATTCTGTACTATTTCAAGCTATGGAAGAATTTTTAAAACGCTACCTCAATTTTGCACAGAAATACGGATTTTTGAAATTGCTATGTCCAAAAATGACTTTTTTCATATATGTTACGATAACTTCAAGTGTATAAATTTCATCAACATTAAATTTTGGTCATATAAGGTCTATACATTGATTATAGTGTTGTAAAATTTTCAGCCCAAAATATTGATAATTAAGAAAGTTACAGAAAGTTGAACAAGGCGTTATTTGGGAGCATAATTTTGCTCGGTTTTTTTTTGCTACTGAGTGTATTGCTCAAAAATTATTTTCATATTAGATGGAGCAGCGGCCCATCATAACTTTGCCAGCGTATGCAATTTCGAGCCCATATATGGTTTGGAAAGTCTCATGGGAAAGGACCAAGTAATGCTATTGGTGGTAATCTCAAGCGAATGGCAAAGAGAGCAAGCCTTGCTCAAGATTATGGAAACACAATCATAACTCCCTGGGAACTATATGACTGAGCAGTTGAACAGTCAAATATAAGTATTACAAAACTGAATTTCATATCATATCCGCTTCATATCCGATGAAAAATATGAAAAAATGTCAGAAAAACTTGAGGAGTTCTATAGCCACGTAAAGACAATACCTGTTACATAGGTTTATTGCTTGTGCCTATTTCAGAAAATTTCAGCTAAAAGGTTATCTGGTTCAAAGATGTTGCGACGCCGTATGAACAGCCCTAGCAAATTGAACAGAGCTAAGGTGCAACATAGCTGCAACATGACAGCTTGCGTGGGATAGTATTGGTAGAGTAGAGAGAGTAGAGAAAGCCAATGACGTCTATATAAGGTCTGGCGCAGTAGCCACAACAATATTAGTGAAATGAGCAAAATTCGCTCATGACACTAATACCACTGCACTCCTTGCGCACGCTACACAAAAGCTCGCGAAGTGCTACGTCATACTATTTTGATTCGTTTGCTCCGTGATTGTTTATTGTATGCGCTATAAAACTTAATTTTTCAACCGATTTCAGTCTACCGATGATGGAAAATTAGCTCTATATCGCTACTCGATTGTCAAGTTTCAGCGTTTGTAAGTTTGTGTGGCAAAAATTCGATTACCTCCGTTAAATTCATTATAAACGATCCATGTTATCGGTAGGAAATGCTTCTGCTCAATAAACGGCATTCGTATAATGAATATTTCTACAATTCAGCATTCATAATAAACGTTTGAACGGATTTTTTTATCTGAACCTTAAAAGGCATGCCAATAGAAAGTTTAATAGTGTTACGGCATCACTCGTCTGTTCAGCAATGTTTACATTAATTTTGCTTCCAATACAAGCAAGCAGTGCGTTGCCCCAGACCTTATATAGACGTTATTGAGAGAGAGCAGCTGTTGGAGTGGTAGAATGGAAAATAGTGAATTAGGATTTTTGACGTTTGATCACCTTTCCCTTTCTAGCATATGCAGAGGAATGAAGGTTTGTTTTCCTCCAAAAGATTTCCCCTCTTACTTGCACTCCTTTGTTTTAAATGGCACTGTAGTGTGCGTGCGTTCAAGGTCACTAAGCCTAATGGCGGTTAAAAGGTAAACAAAATTAGGTTCGCCATCGTAAATTGAGACGCAAATGTTTTCGTTGGCCAGAGTGCAATCGAGTGGATTTTTTTTTACTGAATTTGCGAAATATAAGCAGACAGGATAATTCGTTGGTCTGTCGTTTGTGAAATACAATGAGTAGAATCTATAAAGAAAAGAAAAGGAAGTGTATTAATTAAAATGAATATTATTATTTACCTTAAATACTTACCCGTAGATTGAGTCAATATTGGCGTTAAGAAAACCCTAGTGGAAAACCGCCGCGAAATTGCTGTTCTGATAGAGTAGACCGTGAGTAAACTGTGACATAATAATAATAATAATAATGAAATAATAGCATAAAATTTGTAGAGTACCGGTCCGTCTAAATCCGCGGATAGGAAGTAGGGTTGTTGCATCACAGATTGACACCTGAAGAGTAGGAGAATCGGAAAGGGTCTAGTGGGTGGAATAAACCACTTTATGTGAGTAGTAGGATAAGTATAGATGAGAATTTATTGTTGAAATTGTAAATAAATTTTAGTTTTGAGCATTGTTACAAAAAAGGTAAGCTGCTTCTTTAAATTTGGTTTCCCTAATCGGGAACAAAAGGATTATCCAAAGAAATCTACTTTGTATGTGAAAGACTTTCAAATTCAACATATGAAGCTATGTTAATTACTGACACGTGAAGATGTACACATAAAAAATAAATAAAATAAAACCCTTACCAAGCAAAAACCTATGAGTTTTCATTGACAGAAACAGTATTGCTAAAATTCATATAACGTAATATTTGAATCGTCCTTAAGTGGATTTGATGTATATCCATTTAAGGGCGATTCAAATATGACGATATATGAATTTTTGAAATACTGTTAATGTCAATTAGATTTTTTTAAATTTGACAAAACTTGATGCATATCCATTTAAATACGATTCAAATATGACGTCCGCTATTCTTTTAGATTTATCAGCCCCCCTCTATCACAATTTTGACGTAGGACTACGTCTATGTTTTCTATATTGGGGTACAATTTAAAAAAAAAATCGCATTGCGATAGCCACGAAAAGTGGTCAGGGTTTGAGCGTTAATATCTCAGTCGTTTCTCAAGAGATTTCCAAAAATAATGCACCAATCGTTCGGAAATTTTTCTGCACATTGTTTATCTTGGTCAGTTACTATTGAAGAATTGATCAATGTTTAGCTTTGTCTTAAAAACTTTATTAATCCCTTTAAGCCTGAGGAGTCATACTTGATCCCAAAAGGAATAAAGCTGTATAAAATCACAGACTAAATAAAAGTGTAAGCTGTCTTCGATAAATTTGTTCTACATAAATTCTTCTATCTGAAAAATATAAAAAACATATGAGTTTTAGGCCAAATTGACGACCTAGAACTTCTTGAATACGGGGAAGTTCAGGAAGAAAAAATAAATGCCTTATTAAGTGTGTAAAGTTTTGTTTTAAAATATGGTACACATGCATATGTATAATTAAACTCTTGGTGATAAACGTTAAATATTTTCGTATCTTTCTGGGATGTTCTAGCTTATCCAAAATATACTTGAGTTCAGAATGTCAGATCTACAGTTGTAATAGTAGCTTTTAGGGTTATACACGATACGTATTCAAACATATTGAATGGTTTTTTTGGAGGGAAAACAATCATTATTTGATAAAGTTTGGATGTTCTAGGTCATCCAATCTGTCCTTGAGTTCAGAACTTCAGATCTACAGTTGTAACTATAGCTTTTTTGGCTATACAAATTTCCGCTACGTATTCAATCATATTCAGTGAGTATTTTCGACCGTTATGAGAACCTTATGAGATAAACTGGGATAATATAGGTCATACAAACTGTCCTTGAGTTCAGAACATAAGATCAACAGTTCTCACAGTAGGTTTCTGGGCTACAACAAGTTACTATATGAAGTCAATCATATTAAAAGAAGCATTTGGAAAGTCAACAATTATAATTTTATAATTTCGTAATCCTCAAGATAATCCAAACTGTCCTGCAGTTTAGAACTTGAAATCTACGGTAATAACAGTAGCATTTTGAGCTATACAAGGTATCGTCACGTATTCAAGCATATTCAGTGAATATTTTCAAACGTAAAAATACACAAGAAGATGATCTTGACATGGTATAGGTCAACCAAACTGTCATGGCGTTCGAAACTTATGACATCATATGATAACCTTGTTAAAAAAACATTATAAGGCAACATGACATCTTCTAGGTCGTCCAAACTATCCTAGAGATCAGAACATAGGACCATGAGTTGTAACAAAAGCTATGCAAAGCTACAATGTGCATTGAAACATATTCACGTAACAACTTGGAAGAACAACATACATTATGAGATAATCTTCGGATCTTCTAGGTTATCCAAACAATCCTGGAGTTCAAAACTAATTACCTACAGCTGTAACTGTAGCTTTCTGATCCAAACAAAGTAACAATATTTCTTTATTTTTTTTCCGTCGGCCTATTTGCTCACATGGTGACAATAACCGACGCCAGGTAGACAACTCCACCACCTGGACCCTACCTAACGACTCATGACTATGAGCCAGAGGGACCAACATCTTTTCTTCCCTTCCGAAGGAAGACGTGACCAGATTTTTTTGCCTCAGAAAAACCACCGACGTCGACTGGGATTGAACCAGTAGCAGTCACGTTTAAGACTACAACACCGACGCCGGCAAAGTAACAATATGTATATGACCAAATTAAGTGAGTCTTTTGGAGCGAAACCGATATTATGAGGATGATTAGGATGTTCGAGCTTTCCAAAACTGCCGTTGAGTTCAGAAGTTAGGATCTATAGTCGTAACAGTAGCTTTATAACCTATACAAGGTGTAAGTTCACCAATCATTATCAGAGTATCTTGGGACGTTCAAGGTCATAAACATAAACTTTAACTGTAGCCTCTTGGGGTATACAAAGTGACGAAAAAATTCAAACATATTCAATGAATTCTTAGTTTCAGGTCATTCAAACTATCCTTCAAAACTCAAGGTCTACAATTTTAACAGTTGCTTGTTGGGGTATACAAAGTTAAGTTAGTAAGTTTGGCATAGAATATCGCAAGATTATCTCATAATGTCTGATGGTCTTCCAGGACACTCAATGAATATGTTTAAATCATATCATAAAATTATAAATATAGCGGATAAAGCTACTGTTACATGTGTAGATCTTAAGTTCTAAACTCCAGGACAGTTTGGATGACCTTGTACGTCTCAAAACAATATTTCTCACTTATTTTTCTTCGTTTCTATGTTATTGAGCACCAAATCAATCAGAATATACCAAGTTGCTGAGAACAGATTAGGCCTGAAAGGGTTGATTCAAAGAATATTGCATTGTACAATCCAAATGGCTTACATTTAGTTTCATAGTCCTACGTCATCATTTCGAACAATTCAATGGGGTTGTACCTTTTACTCATTTTGCAACAAATCTTTCCCTTTCTTCCGCCACCATCCCCAACCACAAATCTATACGGAGCCATATTTGAATCGCCGCTTAAAATTGGAATATCCAAACAAGCAGTTATGAATGACTTGTACATAAATGTACAGTTTTGGTTCTGTTTTACCGATGTCAAGCAAAATTTATTGTTGTTGACCCTTTAAGATTGGTTATTGTTTTTTACCAAATGTTCAATACATTCAATTCTTGATGACTGCTAAATTTTAAGGGATTCTATAGGAGTGTTGAATAACATAACTAGACAAGTTTTCGTGATACACGGTAAAAATAGGCCATGAAAAATATGTTAGGAGTGCCCATCTTGCATTGTATGCCAAACTTTTAGACAATTATATAACCTTTTGTTGAGAAAAATGTCGTTCAGTTCTAAGATAGCCATTTTCTGCAAATTGACTTCAAGTTTTCTAATATATTTTTTTAGTGTGTAGGAATCAACTTTAAAATTTTTACATATTTTTTTCATTAAAGTAAGGACGATTTTCTTAAAGTCACTCATGCATCAATTTTTTGAAGGTCTAGTCTTTTTTTAGTATAGTTATGTTGACAGAAAAAAAATGTTGTTTGAAAAGCTTTTTTTCCTTAAAAGTGCCCATCTGTTAATCTGGGCGAACTTTTAGACAATTAAATTGCTTGTATAAGAAATTTTTTTGTCCAATTCTAAGATAGCAATTTTTTTGCAAATTGACTTAAAGTTTCAAATTCTTTTTTTTCCTAGTGTGTAGGAATCAACTTTAAATTTTTTTCCATTTTTTGTTTTCATAAAGGTAGGCACGATTTTCTAAAAGTCACTCAAGCAATACTTTTTGTAAGTCTTGTCTTTTTTTAGTTACGTTGACATGCCAAAATTGTTGTTAGAAAAACTTTTTTTTCCATAAAAGTGCCCATCTTGCAATGTATAACTAACTTTTAGACAATTATATTGCCTATATTTACAAAATTTTGGTCCAATTCTTCGATAGCAATTTTTTGCAAATTGACTTTAAGTTTTAAAATATATATTTTTTTTATCATATAAATAAGGACGATTTTCTAGATGTGTCCATCTTGCAATGTATGGCGAATTTTAAGACAATTATATTGCTTTAATTGAAAGTTTTTTTTGTCCAATTCTAAGATCGCCATTTTTTTGCAAATTGACTTTCAGTTTTAAAATATTTTTTTTTAGTGTGTAAGATTCGATTTCACAATTTTTACAATGTTTTTCATAAAAGTAAGGACAATTTTCTAAAAGTTACTCATACTTTACTTTTTTTGTAAATCTTTTTTAGTTATGTTGACAGGAAAAATTTGTTGTTTGAAAAACTTTTTTTCCTTAAAAGTGCCCATCTTGCAATGTATGGCGAACTTTTAGGAAATTATATTGCTGTTATTTAAAATTTGTTTTGTCCAATTCTTATATAGCAATTTTTAGCAAATTGACTAAAATTTTTAAAAATATTGATTTTAGCGTGTATGAATCGATTTTACAATTTTTACAATGTTTTTCATAAAAGTTAAGGCGATTTTTTAAAAGTTACCCATACATCACTTTCTTGTAAATCTTTTAATTTTTGAGTTACTTTGATTTAAAAAAAATCGGTCAAAAAACTTCAGCCCTTTTCATATGGTAGTTTAGATAAATTTTTAAAAAACAAGGTATGCAAACTATAAATTAGAAGAAAAATTAGTAATCTCCATTTAATTCCAACTACCTTTGCTTATCTTCGACAGATACGCGTATTTCGTCTACAATGTCAGACTTCTTCAGTGTTTCGTACTAATAACTCGACTGACACTGAAGAAGTCGACTTGAACAAATGCATGTTGAAGATTACTACTTCGTTATGATTACAAGGTATGCTGCCATAAACAGTTCAAACTCTGGGACTGAGTATGCAAGTCGTGAAATTCTTCCTTTGTAGTATTGAACAGAGGAAACGTCAAATCGCGTTGTTAGTTGGCCATTTCCACCATCCGATTTTCTCCTCGCGAAAAACGAGACGCTAACCGCTGATGTTGACGATGATTTTAGTTCCGATGCGTCGCCGCAGCAGTCAAGCTCCATATGGTTCATGGGGATTTCCCGTCAAATTACGGTGATGAAAGTCGGCGGCGGACCAGAACGTCGTCGTTTTCCACTCGGAACCTTCGAAGAAAAATGAAATTATGACAATGGAATACTGATGAGAATCGTTCTTCTGCTTCGAATCACATCGAACGACTCGGGAAGAGGCATTCCTCTCCGCAGTACGTGGTTGATTATTTTTCAATCCTTCACTTCACTTTTTGTCCGCCCGATTGGGGGATAATCGATGCTCTGAAGACGTTCCGGCATTTTTCACTAGGATGCACGTGATATTTCTCCGGAATAGTTCCAAGGACGGAAGATTGTGCACTTCAGCGAAATTGTGTTCTGGCTGCGACCAGCATGTTGTGGTCTCCAGATAATTTGCAGTAGGTCATGATTTTCCTGACACATGAAGTTTAAATTGGCAATGAAGAAAACACGTAGCCTACTAATGGATCCACCAGAAATGAGTTTAACCGGATTCAGCTTGTCCACTTTCCACTCGGTTGCACCGGACTTGGCGACGACAAGGATACCGTTTCCGTTGAGCAGGGGACCAGTTCGTTGTGTAACTAAAAATCAAAACTTTTCCGCTCGAAGCAATCCGGGGAACTTTCTCCGGCTTCACACGTGCTTACAAAGCAAGTGGCGACAACTGTGTAGCTTCGGATGCTCTAACTCTCTTCGGACGGCAAGGTAGAACTATTCGGAGAGTAAACAATCGTCCCATGTTCCGGTTCGTTCCACGATATGCTGACTTGGGTGACTTTCCCTTTCGCTTCCTCAAATCATAAATCCCCCATCCCCTCAGCCCGAGCAACTAAAATCTCCATGAAAATGTGAAACCGGTTGCCACCGAAAAGCAGCACCTTCGCACTGCTTAAAGCCTGATGGGTTTGTCAAGCAGACAAAAGGATATATTTGCATAGTAATGTTCTCCGTCTGCTTTCACCGAAAAGCCATCCAAAGATTTAGATTTTGTTGAGTGACACGTGTGTTTGTGTTCTTGATTTAGTTTTTGACGGAAGACTTCTGTTGCCTCAAACTGAGCTATTTTTTGTGATACTTGAATAGTTTTTCCGGGTTTTACATTCTTGCAAACACAGTACAATCTTTGTTTTTTTTTATTTTGATTTTACGAATTTATCGCAGCATGGTGTGAGTGCCAATCATACACGCAAAAAAAAAACCGCAGTAGAAACTACCATTTCGAGGGTTAAATTGAGCGCAAACACCAACAATTTTCACCTGACTATAGTTTTAAAGATAGGCGTCAGGGATGCCATATTCACAGACATGTCTGTAAATTTGCAGACTTTTCATTTTTATTGCAGACTTTTTTAACGATGCAGACATTTAGCAGACGTTTTATTTATGTTGCAGACTTTTACAGACATTTGAAATATTTTTTAAATTTCAAATAGAGGTATTATCTGAAGTTCCATGGGTAACAAGGATTCCCTACTTATGTAGTGTTTAATACCACGCGCGTTCAAACCCATGCGAAAAATTACTGTCAAAGCGTTGGTAATATTGGTCCTTTGCTATTAAGTCACAACGAAAAGCAAGGTTTACAACAATACAAATCATATTTGAGAAATTTAGAGACTTCCTCGAAAAAAAAACTTCTCCTATGGTCAGGTAGAAACTTCTCAGAAGTATTGGGAGCAAGCAGTTCATGCTAGAAGAACCTTCAAAAATTCATTACCGAAGTTCAAGAGCATACTTACCAGAATTTCAAGACAGAACTTCCCCAAGAATCAGGAGAGGACTTATCAGAGCTTTAGGAAGAAGTGTAGGGAAGAGGACTTCTTTCATTTTCAGAGGTTTGGAGTTCTTCCCAGAAGTTCAGAAAAAAAACATCCACAAATTTCAGACGGGAGCTAACCAGGATGGACACTACCTATAATTTATCAAAAAATCAGAAAAAACCTCAGGACGATGCGTCATAGAAGTTGAGGAAAGAACTTCTCTCAAGTTCAGGAAATAACTTCCCAGAAATTCCGGAAGAAACTTCTCGAAAGGTTAGTTGGAACTTCCTAGAAGTGCTTGGCAGCTTTTCCAAAGCTCAGACGAGAACATTCTGCATTTCAGAATTAGGATTTCTCAAAATTCCTTAGAGAGAAAAAAATGAAACTTCCCAGTTCTTTCTTCTAATTTGAACACGAATTTCCCAATAGTTCCGGAACAAACTACCCCAAAGTACTGGAGAAAACTTCCTTAAAGTTCTGAAGAGGACTTCTTGGAAGTCCGGGAAGAAACTTTAAGAACAAATTTAAAGGAAGTTTCCTAAAAAAATTGGAATAAAATTTTCCTCGCAGTTACGCATGGGACCAATCAGAAGTGTGGGAAGAATAAGGTCAGGAAAAAACTTCCCCGAATTTCAGGAAGAAACCTACCAGAGAGGGCACTGCCTGTAGGGTCAAGAAGGAATTTTTCAAAAATATCATTACAGGAAAGTTCAAGAGAACTTCTCAGAAGTTGCGAAGAGACCAAAAGTTTAGTTGGAACTACTCAGAAGTCCTGGAGGGCTTCCCTAAAGTTCCGAATTGAACATTTCAGCATTTCAGAATTAGAACTCCTCGAAGTTTACGAGATCCCAGAAGTTATGGTAGATTCTTTTGATAAAATCAGGAAGAAAC
>JASCZW010004624.1:0-40171 GCA_034211315.2 Aedes japonicus | reverse complement strand
ACCGCAGCATGAAGTTGCTTGCGAACACTGAACCAATTTGTCTGCCCGCTACTATACAGGGTGTTCGGTCTAGTGCAACATCATAAATAGATAGAAGATCATAATTGAAGAAAAAGCAGTTCTGTTACATATGATCAAATCTCAAAATTCGCTAGGTTAACTGAACTTTTTCTGTTTTGGGTCTATGCTGCCAGAAGTTGGCTCTAACTCTAAAACGATGCCATTAAACAACTGGAACTGTTACCTTCATCGGATGAGTTTTGGTAAATTTCCAACTTAATAGCGTCCTTTTTACTTTCAGTAAGTTGCATTTAGGCACATTTCAGGGACTAAAACGAATCAAAATTTTGTTTTCTGCACGATTTCCCTCATTATTTCAAAAAATGCACGCAATAAAGTTTATTGTTTTGTCTAAGCAACAGATGCCTCTCAAAACCGCTCTACAACTCTTTTTTAACACCAGCTCTCTATCTTCTTTAGTTTTGTCGCAAATTTGTACTAAACACATCTGGTTTGGTCGTTAATCAACGGTTGCGTAATTAAATTTCAACCCGTAACGCTGGTAGATCACCTTTTCGTGGTGCGTTACGGGGTATCAGATTCACACTGAACCCTAGTCCGAATTAATTCAAACTAGGGAACATATTTGTTTTTGTAGTCAAAGGAACGTATAACTGGCCTTATTACATTTTATGTCTTGTGAAAAAGTGACAATACTGGGTTGTGCCACTGAGGATGAGCTTGGATTAAAGAAAAACATGGTTAGTCTTCATTTATGTGAATTCTTATTTTCTATAGTTTGAATTCTTGATGTTCTATAGTTTGAATTGCTATAATTAGGTTCTGATGCATGGCCTACCATCGAGCGCTGATTGTTTTGTCGAACAAATCCGGTTTACTGATATAGGGCGCCTTTGAAGAGTGCTGTCGCTCACAAAGGGTTTAAACAGCGGAAACTTTCAATTAAACTTGATTCATTGCCAACAAACAAACAATGACAACTGCAACGACACCGAATACTTCAATTAGCTTCTCAATAGTGATGAAGTAACCTCGACATGCACTAAACAAAGGCTACGGGACATACTACAATAGACCAAATTACTGCTCGCAGTGGTTTATGTCCCGAACAGAGGAAAAAAAACGATTGCGTAAAACACGAATTCAACCCACCGTGTGTTGCTGTTGACGTCTGTTTGCAGCGCGCATAGTTAAGTACACTGATCGCCACGTGGAGGACGGTATGAAAAGTGCGACAAAAGAAACAATGCTGCGGACGGTTCAATTGAACGTGCATGATGAAAATTGAAAATGTCCTTTTTTTTTTTCTCGATACCACATTGTACATTGAAATTACATATTAGTTCAAACAAACATATGAAATTCGGAAGCTACTGCGTGCCAAGGACTTCCAGAACACTTTCGCAAGCGAATGTACGGCAAACCCGGAATCCACTGGCGTTTCAATCCACCCTCTTGGACTCTGGAAGATTATGCGAAGTAGCAACCAATTTCAGTTGGCAGAAGCATTTTGTTCGTGTACCGGAGAGACCCCAAGCCAGTTTCTTCGACATGGAAACTCTTCTGGTGCAGATCGAAGCGCGCCTCACTCCCTTCGACGCACCGCTTTCCGAGGATCACACAGAACTTCATTTTCTGATCGGCTCGTCTCTTAAGTCCGTCCGCAGATCGACGACTACCAGTACAACCTGCCTTTCATCAATTGTAGCTAAACAAGAAATTATCCCAACAAGTCTACCAACACGCATATACGCCTCAGGGCGAGCCCGATGTACTGTTTGACTGGAGAGAATGACATTGAGACAGGGCATGCAAGACCACACGACGGGTATGATCAACCGCTAGATCGCTCGCGTTTAGAGAAAATAGACGTTTCTTTTAAACTGTTTGTTGAATGTTATTAGAAGTAAGATAGAAAATAAATTTAAGTACCAAAAGTATTTATTTAAGTAAATATAATGTCGTTACATGTTAGTTCACGTGTGTAAGTAAAATTGTATTGAACCCAGAGTTGTATGCGTATTTGCCGTTTTTATCGAAAGCTGTCAGTTGGTAGTGTGATATTTTTTGACGTAGGACTACGTCATTATTCTGCCATGGCGTTTGGGTACAATTTGATAAGAAAACCGCACAGACCGTCACGTGCGAAGCGGTCAGGTTCTGAGAGCGTTGATATTTCAGCATCGTTTCTTCACACATTTTGCAGAACTGGCCCCAACCGATCAGTAGATGTATCTACGCACCGATTCCAGTATTGAAAACTATTGATTCAACTTTAAGCTATTTAAAATAACGCAAATTTATGGTAATACCATAAAATTCCGTTTTGCAGAGTTTATTTAAATGTCATGTATTTTCCTATCACAGACTTCAAATGTAGGTGAGGGAGATCCCATATGCAACAGTGAATGAAATAAAAGGGGTACATCTTTGCCAGATGCTTCTTTCGCCTGGCAGTCTTAGAGATGTTCAGAGTAACCTGGAGAGTTTTCTGGAAAAAAAAAACCCATTGCGCCAGATAGCTTATGGCTCTGTCCACTTTGGCTAGGCAACCGCTGCTGTTAGGCGGCCATTGGCTGTGCAGTCGGTTAACCAAGCCAGTGGTGAATTTGTAGTCAAAGCTGGTTGACGCAATCGCCAGCGGAATAGTTCGTGTGATCTACGGCATGCCAACTTTCGGTAAGGCGGTTAACCAACAACGTTAGCATGACCAGTTACTATTAATTGGCAACACTAATTTCCTTCCGCTAAAAACTGTTGCAAACATGACGCTAGTATTACTGACTAATGAATTTTCGCACAATATTAGATGCGTAACCTTACAACAGGTCCAAAGAAGATCGATCAAACATGGGCCATTTAAAATCCGTCTTTTTTGAGGACAACCAATTTGATTTTTTCCAGGCCAAAGATTTTGTTTGGATTGGAAAACATTGAACATACCGTTCCAAAAATTTGCATCAATAAGTGTGAAGAGCAGCGCACAGAAAAAGGGCTGAATCAAGAAAAACTAAGGAAAAAATCTGTAACTTTTGAAAACAAGGCCATTTTTCACTTGGAAAATTGGCAAGGGAAATCGAATGAAGCTAGTTTCAATCACCGCACGGATATGGTTGTGGGAGTTAAAGAGCTAATTTTACTCCACTTCCGGTTATATTCTGAATAATTTATAGACATCTTTGTACGTGACAGACTCAAGATCAACAAAACAGTGATAATCCCATGTGAAATTTCCTGGAAAATCGAATAGAGGTTTTTTTCAACCACCACACGGCTATGTGAAGGAAGATATGGCTGGTTTTACCACAATCCCTTGTAGTCTTGAATAGTTTATAGATATCTTTGCTCGTAGTGGCTCAAGATCTACCAAATAAGGCTAGTCCTATGTAAAGTTTCTTGAAAAATCGAATAGAAGTTGTTTCATCTACTTGCAGGGCTCTTTGAACAAAGATGTAGCTGATTTTACCTCACTCCGCTTATATTATTGAATAATTTATAGATATATTTGCTCGGAGTCGCTCGAGATCAACAAAATAGGGTTAGTCCTAGGTGAAATTTCCTGGAGAACCGAAGAGAAGTTGTTTCAACCACCGCACGGCTCTGTGAACAAAAATTTAGCTGATTTAGCTCCACTATTCTTAGGGATAAATAGTTCAACTATATGGGTTAAACTGAGGTGAAATCTGTCAGTGCAAAGATATCTATAAATTATTCAAGAATGTGAGTGGAAATGGTGTAAAATAAGCTCTATAACTCCACAACCATATCCGTGCGGTGCAGTTTCACTCAATTCCCCAGACAATTTCCAAGCGGAAATAGCATTGTTTACAAGCCACGCTTAAAAGCGACACAAGTTACAGATTTTTTCTTTAGTTTTCATCAGTTCTTGCCCACTGTGCAGCGGTGGCTAAAAAGTTTCAACTTTTCTATGCCGCATACCTTAAATCGTTTGTACAATTTCAAACACGGCTTGGAAATTTGAACGGTCTCTACATTATTCCGAAGCGCAAATATCGAGTAAGCTAATGCCAAGAGCAACATGCGAAATAGAAATTTTACGAAAATGGTGCTATTTTGAAAAGTGTGAAATAATTCTACAGCATTGAGAAGCACTTCAAAATTGAACAACATTCTCATTTTAAACCACAAATTTAGCACGGTTTTTTTTCAATAAAGAGGCTTTAAATGTTTTAAAGTTCATTGGCATCTAGGACGGCTTTTTCAAATGTTTCATGAGAGGGTGTCCGTCTTTTCAAAGTGCATCCGATTTATAAGCTCAACTTTGACGTAGCTTATCGAATAAAAACTGAATAATAGTACTTTCCGCATACTGAAAGAGTCAAAATCCCAAGCGCTACTTCAAGTCGACAGAACCTTCTGTACCAACTCATCTGACAGGCAGTGTCTACAAGCGCTTCGCACCACACGGAGCGCACACCTGTCCGGAGTGAGACACAGCGGGAACCGAATCAAAATCACGACGGCGGCACCAGACAGTAAGCAGAAATCAGTTATGATTATGGTGAGCAATATCTTCTTGTCTACGCTCCACCGCCCACAGCCCACATCGACCGGCAGCCTGCCAGGGGTTTTGTATTGAAAATTTCTGCCTCGTCGCTGCTTCCATTCAGTCCTTTTTTGTTCCTTTTTCATCTATTGTTTTCGTATTTTTCCATAGCTTTCAATCTTTTCACCGGAACGGGAAAATTCAATTTTGCGGTAAAAATTCTGAGCGATGAATAAAAATTACCCCTCCGGCTTCGCCATGGCAAAGCAGCAGCAGCATAGAAACGACCGGAGTTTTCAATATGGAAACAATGGTTATGCTTCAAACGCGCCATAGAAGGGTGTTATGATACCGGAGGCATGCGAAACATTCCTAAGCTTTGATGGGAAGACGTGGATTGAATTTTTCAGATCTTGAAAATATGGCGCAGCTTTTTCTGTTCGATATGGTTTTCACGCGGATTTTGATTGAAGTAGTGTCGATCGTGGTGCAAGTGCGAGCTTAAAATTTATTAATTTAGAATATTTGATTGTGTAATACACGCATATTCAGAATTCCTGCCATTAAAACAATACCGATAAAGGTTGGTTTAACTGTTAGAAAACGGCGTCAATTTCCCTAAAGATTGCATTGTGGCGTATAATATCGCCCAGCATGTAGTCAACTATAGACTGTTCCAGGAATTATAAGCACGCACATAGTCATTTGAATCGATGACATTTCAAAATTTGAATGGAATTTTTCAAATTATTTTGACTGCGTCGTTTTGTCCGATTAAAATCTCTTTGTTATTGATCAACAAGCTTTCCTAAAGGTGTCTGTCAAAATTGAGTTGCCGTCTGTCAGAAAAAAAATTCAGCTCGAGTAGCAAACTTAATCGATTATTTTCTATCTGTCAAGTTAAAGTGAAAATTAAATTCAATTCCTCAATTCGTGCACAGCCTTAGTTTCTGGTTGACTTCCAAAATGCGTGGTCTTACTCCTGAGCAGAGAAAAATGTATCGTGCACAAATTATAAACTGCGAGTAAAATCTCTTTAAGAAAATTGATCAATGAAGAGGGTTTGAGCGTTGAAGCGGTTAAAACTGCAGGCAAAAAATATGGAGAAGGAACTGAACCCAAATTAGGCCGCGTTTGTGAAACCGATGAGCCCGGAAATTATATGGATACAATTTTGTGAACAAATTCTGGGTGTATCATCATGGACGATGAAACGTATGTTAATCTGGATTATAATTTACTTCTCGGACCACAATACCTCACAATCCCGGAGACCGAAAAGGTCATTTTCAACGAAAAATTTGGCAAGAAAATGGTGGTGTGGCAGGCAATATGCGAATACCGCAAAATATCTAGCCCGTCATAGTTTGGCCAGATTTGGCATCATGTGATTACGCCAAGGACACACAAGGGTGGTAGAAAAGCCGAAATGTATGTGCCATGCCAAAAATATGAATCCGTCAAATTGCCCCGGTGACACGGCCGATTGAGACTTTTGGGCATTGAACAAAGTAAAACTACGGAAATTCGTAAAACCAGCGGATGACATCGAAAAATTCAAACAGATTGGACAAAAGTGGTTCAAATAGTAGGACGTGCCACTGTGCAGAATCTTATGGGTCATGTTCGAGGAAAACTTAGAGTCTTGGCTTTGATTAAATATTTTGATTAAACGAGATAAAATATCATATAAAACACAAATGAAATTATTAAAACTAAAAAAGCATGACTTGTTTCTTATTTTGACAGTTTGCTTATACCTTCTGGAACAGTCTATATGCTTGGTTGCTCTCTATCGGAGGTCGTCCTTTATCAGGCCGCATCTTTGAGACGCTTCGAAAAATTCGAAAATCTCTTCGAAACCGTGACGAATAATTTTATCCGTATTTTTTCTTAAAAGTATGAAGAAAACGCTAGATTTGTATAAAAAAGATCTTGAATTCAATAATAAATAACTGAAATACAGGCAATTGTTTTTGTTCCAATTCTATCTGAAGCAAGCTTCAGGGAACTTTTTTGTCCGAACTGGAGGAGCATGTGAAGAACTGAAAGCTGGAGTTCCTTCATCCTTCAAAGTTCTTCACAATAGGATTCGTTTTTTATATCTCGCCAGTATTCACCTACCACGGTTGGTTTGTTAATTGCGCAGCGGGTATGCACGACAAAATGCATCGACCAGCGTTTGAATCAAATCAAAAATTCAACGCAACCAGAAAATGAACACAATAGGATTTTCAACAAAATCAAACTTCAACGAAGCACAGCTCGTACGGTTCGTGAACGATAAGAACGACGATAAGAACATGTATGACAACAGTAAATATTTTTTTGCACTCACACAACTAAGTAAAATGTGTATTTCATTTACCGTACACTCAAACTTTTTCGACGCCTTTGTTTTCGTATTAACGCTGATAAATTTAGATTACCAAATGCAAAATTGTTGGATGTCACATTTTTATAACCCCCTCCCCCCCCTTGTCACATTTTGTCACAAATTTGATACCCTCCCCCCCCCCCCTAAAGAGTGGACGTCATTTTTGAATCACCCCTAGAGAGCTTCTTGCAGCAGCGAAAGATCGGTTCTCTAGGCCACCGATACAATGCCAACGTAGCGAAACTCAAAACCCGTGCCCAGTCCCACGTCCCGACCCAGCGCGCGTGCCCCACTGGATGGCTTCGGGGAGGCCGCCAATTCAATTTCAACGAGGTGAAATTTTAAACCCGTACCCGGCGTGCGGTGTATTTTCCCGCCCCGACGCAGCACGCTCGCCAAACTGGATGGATCCG
Organism: Aedes japonicus; assembly: GCA_034211315.2. Lineage (NCBI taxonomy): Eukaryota > Metazoa > Arthropoda > Insecta > Diptera > Culicidae > Aedes > Aedes japonicus. Next base: position 32,853 of record JASCZW010004624.1, on the reverse strand, counting down.
GGGAGCTCTACAACTACAACGTGTTCAGCATGTGCAAACAGGCTTCCGGGTTTTCCACGGACTTGACGAACCCTTTGGAGAAAGGCGAGAATCTAGAAGAAATTGCCCTTATAGAAGACCTGACGACCTCTCTAAATCAAGGAGAGGTAAATAGTTTTAATAACACAAATTTTACTGACTCAATCAAACCAACTACTTCACCTCAGACACAAATAGGAACTGAAATTTTGGTGTATTGCCAAAATTTCAATCGAATGAAAGGTTCCGCTAAGATTAAAGAAATCCACAACAAAATTTTGTGTTGTTCCTTCCCAATTATTCTGGCAAATGAAACCAGTTGGGATGAAAGTGTTCGAAGTGAAGAAGTTTTTGGTAATAATTACAATGTTTTTAGGGATGACCGTAACTTTCAACAGTCTGAAAAGAAATCAGGAGGGTGTACTAATTGCCATTTCAACAAATTTCAATGCAGAAATCATCTCGGCAGAAAAATGTAATGATTTCGAACATGTTTGGGTAAAAGTGCAAATGTCGGGGGAAACACACGTATTTGCCTCTGTGTATTTTCCACCAAACAATGCTCGCAAAGACTCATATGAAAAATTCTTTAGTATTGCCGATGAAATTTCGGCCAATCTTACCCCAGAAGTGAAAATTCACATATACGGGGATTTTAATCAACGTAGTATTGATTTCTTTCCAGACACATAAAATGAAAGTATCTTACTTCCAGTCGTTGGGGAAAATGAAACACTGCAGTTTATATTTGACAAAACTGCCAGTTTAGGGCTCAATCAAATCAATCATGTAAAAAATCAGCAAAATTGTTATTTAGATTTTTTATTAACAAATATTCAAGAAGACTTCTGTGTGACCGAATCTCTTATTCCATTATGGAAAAATGAAGCATTTCACACAGCAATTGAGTTTTCCTTATTCATACACCAATACCAAAAACCCGACGACAGCGAATATGAAGAGGTCTTTCAATATCATTTGGCAAACTTTGACAGTATTAGGCATAGGCTAAGTAGTATAAATTGGCAAACGATTTTTAGAACCGAGGAAAATATCGAATCTTCTGTTGATGCATTTTACAAATTGTTATTTGAAGTTATAGTTGAACATGTACCATTGAAAAAATAAGGAGACAAATTTATTCAAAAACCCAGTTTGGTATAATGAACAAATAAAAAAATTAAAAAACTGCAAGCAAAAAGCACATAAGGTATACAAAAGAAATTGTAGCAACGAGAATCTGGTAAATTATTTGAATATTTGCGATCAGCTAAATCAAGCCGTCAATATAGCCTTTGATGAGTACAACTCAAAAACCGAGTTAGAGATAAATCCAATCCAAAAAAATTCTTTAACTATGTAAAAACTAAACTGAAATCTGACAATTTTCCATCAAAAATGTACCTAGATGAAAACGTAGGGTCTACCTCACCAGAAATTTGCAATCTATTTGCAACTTTTTTCAAGATATATATACCACATATTCTGAAGCAGATCGTGATCGCAAATATTTCGGTTTCTTTCCAGAATTTAGTAGAGATATTAGTGTAAACAATATAAATGTGAATGACATAAGGGAAGCATTGAAAAAATTGGATGTCTCCAAAGGATGTGGGTCCGATGGGATTCCTCCCATTTTTCTGAAAAACTTAGCTTCGGAGCTTACAACTCCCTTGTTTTGGCTTTTCAATATGTCGATCGAATCTGGTATTTTTCCCAACTCGTGGAAAAGTTCCTATCTAGTACCTATTTTTAAATGTGGCAAAAAATCCGACATACGAAATTATCGCGGTATTGCCATTATCTCTATCATTCCGAAACTTTTTGAAGCGATCGTTAATGAAAAACTATTTTGTCAAATTAAAAATAGAATCTCTACCTTGCAACATGGATTCTTCAAAGGACGCTCAACTAATACAAATTTACTCGAATTCGTCAACTATTCGCTAGTTGCAATGGATAATGGAAACCATGTTGAAGCTCTATATACAGACTTCAGCAAGGCATTTGACCGCATTGATATACCTATGCTTCTTTTCAAACTGCAAAAAATGGGTATTGAGCTAAATTTTCTTAAATGGCTCGAGTGTTATCTTACTGATCGACAACAAATAGTCAGATTTAAAGGCAAGACTTCAAATCCTATTCGAGTTACTTCAGGAGTTCCTCAAGGCTCCCATCTCGGCCCTCTTTTGTTCATACTATATGTAAACGATATTTCCCTCATTTTAAAAAACGTAAAAATTCTTATTTATGCGGACGATTTAAAGATATTTTTAGAAATAAAAAACAAGGAAGATATAAGACTATTAAAAAACGACGTACTCTTATTTTATAATTGGTGCAAAAAAGCCTTTTGCAGCTAAACGTTCAAAAATGTAAATCAATATCATTTAGTAGAAAGCGGAATACATTAGACTGTACAATCTCTCTAGGAAACCAGGCAGTTGAAAAGTGCGGAAGAATTAAAGATTTAGGTGTTATTTTAGATAAGAAACTAACATTCATTGACCACTATAACACAATAATCAGTAAAGCAAGTAGCATGCTAGGATTTATAAAACGATTTAGTTACAGCTCTCATGACCCATACACAATAAAAACATTATACGTTGCATATGTGAGGTCAATACTTGAGTATTGTAGCGTAGTATGGTCACCTTCTTCCGTCACGCACGAACAACGAATAGAATCAGTTCAAAAGCAATTTATACTGTTTGCCCTTCGAAAACTAGGTTGGACAAGATTTCCTTTACCATCTTATAAAGCTCGTTGTATGCTCATCAGCATCCAAACAGCGTCCAAAAGAGCGTCGAGAATTTGCAATGGTCTCAGTTGTAAACGATATCGTTTCGCATCGTATTGATTCTGAAGAACTTTTATCAAAACTTAACTTTTACATACCAAGTCGTCAACTACGAAATAGAAATGTTTTTACTACAAGCCACCATCGTACAAATTATGCTAAATTTGGACCTTTAAATCGGATGATGGCAACATACAATATGCATTGCGAAAACGTTGACTTTACAACGACAAAATGTAAATTAAAGCAATACTTTAATGATATTCGATAAAAAGCTGCTCATAAATGTACTAGTATATAAGCCAAATACTGTTTCAAATATATTTATGTAGATATAAGAGTGACAAAATATGTAAAAATAACTGTAACAAAAGGTCTACACATGATTGACGTCAAATAAATAAATAAATAAATAAATAAATAAACTAAAAATTTACTTTTTAGCTGACTTTACACTATTATATTTTGTAAAATCTGGTTTCGTATGTCATTTTTATCTGTATCATCTACTTATCAATCATAGTATCATCTAAAACAATAAACTACCATATCAGCATAGTAGAAATCAGGACATTAGGAAACTCATTGGGCTCAGACCTTAATTTTGAGGGAACATATTTCTTGCCAATTATTTTGTTTCAACCAAAAAATTATATTATTATTGTCAGGACGTTCGTACCGAAAAACTTAATATCAAGAGGTTTTAGTGCTGGAATTGAATTTATATGATGATCGCCATTCATTTCTATGAATATAACCAACACCTAGTTTGACTAACTTAATTTCGCAGAATCTCATTAGACTTTACTGTCTTACATATTTTTAATCATCGTATGAGTCATGAAACGTCTTACACATAAATGAATATTAGCACACAGCAGGCGAAGGCTACCGTCAGCTGGCACTTGAAGCAAAACAAAAATTAACTTCCGCTCCGGATGCTTTGAGCGAAAATGACGGATTGCGTTGCCCGGTTCATAGGTTGCATGCTTGTAGGTGCATCTGCTTTGTTTTTTTTTTTGGTGCATTTGCTGCGAGAGCCGATTGCGCACCTGGCTTTTGGTCCATCCCTGTGGACGTATTGACCTGCTATTTGGGTGAGTGTCGGGTCACTAGTTCGCTACCTAGACACTTTTTTCTTGGCTGAAATGATTCAGGATCCATAGCGTATAAATTTAATTTTTTGTCACAACCGCTTCTGAAAATTTCATCCACTTGGTTTGATACTGATCCAACTCTTGGGTTTGTCTCAATGAATGGAATGCTCGTGTGACAGAAAACTCCGAATAAATGAAGCTTTCGCTGAGCTTCTGTGATAAACATCAACATGGTTCATGAGTGAGCCTCAAGCTGTCTCACAGTAGCATTCATTGTTTTTAGTGCAGGTATGAAATTGACACATGAGGTTCTGGAGCATTGGACTGTGTTGATGGTTTATTTTCATCACGTCAGTTTCGATATTCTTGCACAGAAAAAAATGAATTCTTTCTTTCACATTGACTTGATGAAAAATCGCGCCACGAAAACGCAACATTAAATCAAGTCATGTCCACACAAAAATGGTCAATTATCAAAAACCTATATCAAAAGCTGGTAGCTTCCCATCAAAAATAACTTTGGCTGAAAACTAAGGCGATAATTCAGACAATATTTGAAATCTTTTCACGACATTTTTTCAGATAACTTATTCTTATAAGTTCTCGTGATTTTGAATACTTTAAATACTTTCTTGGCTATTCAAATAATGTAGTTGCACCATGACATTCTGTCAGGACTTCGAGATTTGGATGCTTCTAAAAGAAACGGACAAGATGGAATTCCGCCAATTTTTATGAAAAATTTGGCAGTTGAGCTTACAGTCCCTTTTTTTTGGCTATTCAATAAGTCACTTGCATCCGGTAAATTTCCAGCGGAATGGAAAAAATCTTTCTTCAACCCTATTTGAAAATCTGGCAGAAGATCCGATATTCGAAATTATTGTAAAATTGAAATAGAATAGTGCCATCCAAAACTCTTCGAAACAATCATAAACAAGAATATGTTTAGTTAAGTCAATGTAAAATAAACGGCTTTTTAAGGGACGTTCCACCACTACAAACCTGCTCGAATTTGTTAATCACTGAAAGCAATGGATAAAAGTAATTACACAGAAGCGCTTTCTACAGACTTCAGCAAAGCGTTTAATAGACTGGACTTTTCTATGTTGATTTTCACGCTTGAAAAATATGAATGGAGCTATAACTCCACATTTTCGACTGTTTATTATTGATTGTTCAAGTGCTGATTGTTAAAATAAAACATCACTCAACGAACCGCACTGAAAAAAAAACAAAAAGCTTCAGTTGTGTCGACAGCGTTCTTCTGAATTCCCGCTTTCATTTGTGGGTGGCCACTGGCCTGGAAAACAACATTCGCGTTAGTTGGAGTGAAGAATAAGAAGTGGAAAACCCCATTTTCTTCTTTGCCCTTTCACAGGCGGAAAAGTGCATGTATAATTAAACAAATGCAATACCGGTTTGAGGAGAAAAACCTTCCCGGCAGTTGCACCAACATTGTGATGTAGATCGACCAACTGTTTTACTAATTTTTCACTTCCTTACATAAATTTTGTTCTGGAACCATCTCAACGGCCGACGACGGCTAACGAGCCTTCGGTTCTTTCGGGCATGGGGATGTGAAGTGTTGTTGCCGGTTGCTGTGGCACCGGAAGAATTATCGCTCGAAATGACCACCCCTAGCTTGATAATTAGAGAAACACAGCCTTGTTGTATGTTGGGAGTACTTCTTAATCCACGCCCAAAGAACGTTGAAGATGGGTGCCACACTCTGCTGCTGTTGCTGCCAGAGCTTACATTCAGCAAAGTTTGTTTGAATTTGAAATTTTGCTGTCCGCAAGTGATTTATTGCAGCTGGTGGCTTTTTTCGGAAATGTGCTATAAAGGGAGGGGGGGGGGTGGTCTATCAGACAGAATGAATTGAAAATCCGTTGTTGTTGCCGCTGGGGGTGCGGGTGTGGAAGTGACTGAAATTTATGCACAACAAGCAGAGAAGTGTCGTTAAAATGGGAATTATTTTGTCGTAATAGATGTTGACACTAGAGCCCGCTCAGTGGTGGGGGTCCTAGTTTATGCCGTGACTCACTTTGGCTGGGAAACAGTTTTGCAGTTCATCTTTTGTAAGCTGTCACCGTGCTAGTTTTCCGCAGAGTCAATTTAAATTATTGTTTCCAACGAACAGGGGCGGAGTCTCACTGTTGTTATGTTGGAGAATCAATTGACTTAATTTAAGAGCAATATCTTATGTGTGTGAACTTGATTGAATATATTTTTTTTTACTAAAACAATTATAAAATCTACAAAAATAGATTGAATACTGTTATTTGTATTTAATTTTAAATTCGCTAGTACTAACTATATTAGTACAAATTTAACAGGACAAGAATGAAATTTGACTTTGAAGCTTGAGCGGAGCTGGCCGTCATGTGACAATAAAAACAGTCAATCTCACGATCACTAGAAGAAATGAACTTTCATGAACAAGCTGTCTTCTCATTTTCAAACCATCATTTATTCACTTATAATTCTGTCTCATAATTGTCCAACTAGTCCACATGAAATAAGGAAAGCACTAAAATGTAATCAATGGATTGAAGATTTTATCTGAAGTTTTGCGATAAAACTAAATTGTTATTGCTAAAATTGTAATTGCTGAAACTTGTTATTGCGATGACCAACCCACAGTAATGTTCTAAAGGGTGAGTCGATAATTATGGCGACACTTTTAAACTTTCGTAACTTTTTTCATACTGGACGTAAACCAACCAAATTCAGCTCAGATTATCTTTAGAGGGTATTATTCCACATCCACGCAGTTTCACAGTTGTCTGTGGGAATCTGTAAAAGATGGAAAAAAATACGCAAACTGTTCGCGAAAGGATTTTCTGCACCTAGTTACCCAAGTTTGAGTCATTCGAATGCCTTTTATTTAGTACACAGAATTGATTTTAGTAAGTATTTGTTTCTTGTTGAGTTTGGTGTGTAGTATGACAGAAATTGGTTCATCCAATTAGAGATGTCTTATGACCTATCTTGTGGTGTCATATCTACTATACATTGAAACAACGATCGAGCCAAATCAAATAATTGTTGAAAGTTGGAGCAATATTAAATGAAAATTAGAATCAACATTCAAGCGGCAGAGACCCACTCTGAAGGCGAGACAAGTACCTACCTTACCAATCAGATCAAGCTCTGGGTCAGGAACCTTGCCGCGAACGACTCGTTATGACACTTACACGAGCGTGCGATGCGACCATGCCAAACCGTAGCCAAACCGAGGAATGGAAGATCGCCGGTGTATTGGTGGACGGAGTCAATTGCCGACCTCCGAAGAACATGCCTCCACGCAAGACGGAGGGTGCAAAGAGCGCGATCAGACGCCGAGAGAATCGAGCGTAGAGGGGCGCTAGTCATCGCGAAGGCCGCACTAAAAAGGGAGAAAAAGGCCAGGAAGCGAGCCTGCTTCGAGGGCCTGTGTCAGAAGGCCAATACGAATCCATGGGGTGACACCTACCGGGTAGTAATGGCCAAAACCAGAGGATTAGCGGCTCCAACCGAGCGTTCATCAGAGCTGCTACAGGTGATCGTTGTAGGACTCTTTCCGAGCCACGATCCGAGTCCATGTCCCCCCGCCGCCGTAGATTTGTCCCATGACCAGTGCTCCAGTATCCCAGACCTTAACGCTGTTATAGCGACAGAAGGGTGGATGGCTCAGCCGAACACCCGAGACCACGTGGGCTCGAGAGGGTAATCTTCAACAGACTGACAACATACACGGATGGTATAGGCGGTCTGTTTAATAATCAGTTTGGTTTCCGTAAACGGAAGTCGACGGTGGATGCCATCCTGTCTGTCACCAGTACGCTACTGTGCAGTGGTCACCCTTGACGTGAGAAACGCATTCAATAGCGCCAGTTGGGTGGCTATCGCCGACTCGCTCCAGCGCCTACAGGTTCCTGGGTACCTGTACAAGATTCTCGGAAGCTACTTCCAGAATCACGTACTGGTATATAATACAGAGGCAGGCCAGAAACGTGTACAGATCACCGCAGGCGTCCCACAAGCTTCGATCCTGGGTCTGGTGTTATGGAACACGATGTACGATGTGGTACTGCGGCTTGAGTTCCCGAACGGGGGGAAGATAGTCGGGTTCGCAGACGATATCACCCTGGAGATATGTGGTGAATCCATCGAAGAGGTCGAGTTAACGGCCTCGCACTCCATCGGCATTGTGGAGAGATGGATGAGCTCCAGGCAATTGGAGCTAGCCCACCATAAGACTGAGGTCACGCTGGTGAATAATCGGAAATCGGAGCAACATGCGACGATCAGTGCAGGTAACTGCACAATAGAATCAAAGAGGTTTCTGAGGTATCTTGGGGTCATGATCAACGATAAGCTATCCTTTGTCAGTCACGTCGATTACGCCTGCAAGAAAGCCTTTGTGGCTATATCGGCATTATCTCGCATGATGTCAAATAGCTCGGTGGTAAAAGGGAGTAAGCGTAAACTCCTGGCCAGTGTCGCCCTGTCCATACTTAGGTACGGCGGGCCGACATGGATCACCGCCTTGAGTACCAAGAGCTACGTAAGTAAGCTAGAGAGTACGCACAGGCTTATGTGCCTAAGAATGGTTAGTGCATACCGAACGGTATCACGCGACGCGGTCTGTGTCCTAGCGGAGATGATGCCAATAGGCCTGGTCATAAAAGAGGAGGTAGAGTGCTTCGATCAACGTGGAACAAGAGGTATTCGGAAGACCACTAGACCCGCATCCAAGGTTAAATGGCAAAGGGAATGGAATAGCTCCACCAAAGGTCGGTGGACCCACCGACTAATCCCGGAATTAACCGGGTGGGTCAATAGGCGACACGGGGAGGTGAACTTCCTCTTAACGCAGATATTGTCTGGCCACGGCTGTTTTAGACAATACCTGCATAAATATGGGCATTAGGGTGTCCCAAAATGATTTTTTATCAGAAAACCTGGGGGCTCACCTTCCAAACGATAGCTGAGTGTGTAACAACAAAACTTTTTTATGGCGACAATGTTGTGAAATGCTGTTTAGAGGTCGCTAATTCAAGTTTTTTGAAAAAAGTCCCATTATCTTACTAAAAATCAAACAAATATTTCTAGTTAATAAAAATCTAACAAAAACTAAGCAGGATTAACATTGGAAATCTTGAAAAATATGAGGAACTGATTGCTAACAAAATCTTGTAATTTCGAATTGAGCTTTTTTACTCTTTTCATAATTTTACTATCACTTTGTTTTGAAAAGTTAGCGAGCATTTCCTTCTTCACATTGTTGTCGACTGTATCGTCGAAAAGCGCCAAGCAAACATTGATTTCCGACAAATACCACAAGTGATTTGTGATTTTTTTGTATGTAGCCTGACCGATTTAAAGTTGCGACACCGGTGAAAGGATCTGAAAACAACTTGAGACTTGATACTCTGCAACATTGTTTAAACAGCCGCAGTAAAGAGAACAAAAATGTACAAGTTAATAGTCTATTGCTACCGCGCGTGTTACTACTTTTAACCCATTTTCGCCGTTTTCCACAAAACAATTTTTTTTTTCGACGATATCGTATCAAAATATAAGTCTTGTGGATGCATTAATGAAATTTAGCATTTTTAGAGGTTTTTTTTACACTTAGGAACCCCGTGACAGCATGTTGCGTATACGCAACACTGGCGCATTGCTCGACAAATAGAATGCAACATACATTTTAAGCTCAAATGGTACACACTCAGCCACACCTTAATGGATGGTTAACTAGCTACAAATAATATTTGGCCTTTTGTGAACATATTCCCATTGTGAAACGACAAAAAATATAACCAGTAACTTCTAATTTATGTTTGAAATTGTTTCCATAAGACCAACTAATACAATGCAATTTGTGAGTTTTTTTTTCTATTGGTGTGTGCGAACACAGTCAGTAAGATAGCCAAAGGATATACCTTTCAAACAAACTAATTTGTTTTGATCGTTTTCAACGTACATGGATACACGAATTTTTCAAAACCACTGTTGCGTATACGCAACAGCGGACGGAAATGGGTTAATATAACTGAACAACTGTTGCATAGCAACCGTAGAAAGTAAGTGTGTAAAAAGCCATGTCAACTTGTTCAAACAGAACGCGCCTACTAAGATTTCTAGGAGAATCGATCAATAAAGGTAAATCATTTAACACTCACCATATCAAAACAATGGGACTTTTATTTATATTAAAGACATTTTATTGTTAGTCATTCAAGTCTCAACTTGCCTTTTAATTTAAAACTGATATGCAGTATTGATCAAAGTAAGATGTTCTTATCATAGCTGCCGTTTTATTTAATTCAATGATTCTGAACAAAAAGCTACTATTATTAGTAGTTACGAACTGAAAGCTACAAAATTATTCCGTAATGTTCTCTAAGTTGTGTGTTTATCATGTGTGAAAATAATAAAAGAGTTTTATTTTTCAATAAAAATAATGTTTTTACATATTAAATATTAAGACTTCAAAAGCTATTAAAACTGTGTATTCAGTTATTTCAGTAAATTTCGAATATCTCAGCCAGCTTTGAAGAAAAGCCATTGCTTTCTTCGGCAAATTTGTTTGTCATATTTTTGCATCCTAAAATTGTATTAACTGCATAATAGCATTATGTTGGGTACACTTTTATATGAGTAAATATTGTAAATTAGCAATATTATCATCGTTTTCCAAAATTATAACAATTACGACGAAATAACTGACTTGAATCCAACCGTGACATTTTTTTCTCTTATAGTTTGTACCATAAACAATTTGTTAAATATATAAAAGGTATAGTTTTCGTTAGATTTTCAATAAATAGAAATATTTTTTTGATTTTTAGTAAGAAAATGGGACTTTTTTCAAAAAACTTGAATTAGCGACCTCTAAACAGCATTTCACAACATTGTCGCCATAGAAATGTTTTGTTGTTACTCCCTTAGCTATCGTTTGGAAGTTGAGCCCCCAGGTTTTCTGATAAAAAATCATTTTGGGACACCCTAATGGGCATGCACGGTCCTTCGCATGCAGCGAGTGCGCGGGAGTCGAGGAAACTGCGGAACATGTGTTCTTCGCATGTCCTCGCTTCGACGGCAGATCCGGCATGATTGCCGTAAGCGGTCACGACACGACTCCGGACAATTTGGTCCTGAGGATGTGCCAGGACCGGGATGTCTGGGACGCGGTATGCGTAGCAGCCTCCCAGATGGTCCTCGATCTCCAACAAAAATGGCGAAACGACCAAAGGCAGGTCGCAGGGATCACCTAACTACTAAAGCCCTAAGTAGTTAGACATATTGGGTGCTGAACAAGCACCATAGCCCCCTCCCCGAAGTAATACCGAAAGGTGGTTCCAGGGACGGTCCAGGGCTTAAAGCACGGGTGGGTTTTTAGTGGGTCGAGGAGTTGGCACCCTCATCCCCACACCCTGAGCTCTTCAGGTGTCTGGTTGCAGATTTTCCATACCGTATAAAACAAAAAGTGACAATATGAGTTAAGATCGAACCTCCCAGGATATCCACAACAATACCTCTCAACACCAATTGATCGGTGCATCATCATTATTCCATCTATCATCACCCCCACCGCCACCATTAACAACAACAACAACAACAGAAATAACAACGCCGATGACGATGACACCGGCGACGCAACAGCAAACATGCAAGTCTGCATGATTAACACACGGGCACCTACTCACTAACAAAATGTCATGTAAATTATTGTCTCCTGAAACCCACACCAAAAAAACTAACTGTCTGTGAGAACCACCCTAGTGACCCACCAACAGATCTCATCAGCAGCAGTACGGCAGACGGCTGCCTCTTGTATCTACTTTGTTCTACCGATTGCTCGACTATCGACTACAGGCAATATCATCACTCTCCATCTCGATCCGCCAATCATGACGCCCTTTCGGATTGGACTGGACACTACCCCGGATCGGAATCCTGTTTTTGAAGGTAATTATACATTTAGTGTATGTTTAGTGTGAAGCTTAGGTGACCGTGATTCTAGCATCAATTTTGATTCATCTCTGCTATTTACACTTAACGACCATTTGGACCATCGATGATCTATCGGTCCTGGCAACCACAATTCCACGAACAACTGAGCTGGATATCCATAGTCAGTGTCATTAACTGGAACTGCTATCGACCCTGGTTGTGATTGGAACGAAAAATTACCCAAGAGCGAAAAATTAATGAACGAGTGGAAATCCAATCTCACGAGGACTTAGACGATGAGGATGAACAAAATGGTGATTCACTCGAAGGTGGTAGCACGCTGGATAAGCAGCCGTGGATGAAAACGTCATTTCTCGGTTGGGCGAGTCTAAGGAGATCGGATTTCGACGTTTTCTAGGCACCGAGCGAAGGCTCACTAAGGACGCTTACCTCCGAAGGCAATACGTTGCCTTTATGGAGGAATATATGCAATTGGGACATATGCGGAAGATCCCCGGCTTTGGGACCTGCTGTTACCTTCGATGGTGGGTTAGTCCTGGAAAAAACTGCTTATTCAACTACCCATCCTCAACGAAATCCGCATAAATCGTTGCGTGATTATTCCAAATGCAGTAGAAGTGGAGATCCATTGTTTTTCAGATGCGTCGAGAAAGGCTTATAGTGGATGCCTTTACCTCCGTAGTCAAGACAAAGACGAAAACGTCAAGGTTCGGCTCCTGTCGTCGAAATCGAAGGTCGTTCCGCTGAAGACCCAATCTTTACTAAGGCTGGAGCTTTGCGGCGTGTTATTGGCCGCTCAACTGCTCGATAAGGTCTGTCGGGCTACTAATCTCCAAGCGCATACTACGTTTTGGGTGGATTCTACATGCATCCAGGCTTCTCCATCTACGTGGTCGGTATGGGAAGATCCATTTATTAGGTCACGCAGTAAGGGGAAGGGGAGGGGGGAAAACGTAACAATCCATACAAAAAAATTTGAAGGTCCATACAAAAAACGTAACAAGGGGGGGTTATAAAAAGTCACTTTTTGCGTCACATAATTAATGGACGTTCCCTATTCGTTGCAAACAGGGTTGCAAAAATCCAGGGGATCACGGAAGGCTACGGCTGGAGACATGTAGCAGATGTTGACAATCCGGCAGATTTGATTTCAAGGGAAGTAAGACCGATGGAGCTCATCAACCATGATTGATGATGGCGTGGGCCGAACTGGTTGAGTAAAGAGCAACATAATTGAGCAACGTTAGAAGCTGTTCCGGACGATGAAGGAGAAGAAGAAAGAAGGCGCACAATAGTCGTGAGTGTTGCATCAGCTGTGCCTGACTTCAATGAATCGTTTATCTCCACATCAAATTCATACACGACGTTGATCCGTCGTTTCGCTATTTAGCAGCGGTTGATGCAATCACTTCGTACATCAAGGAATTGTCCGACTGGATGTCTAAGAGCAGAAGAGCTTCGGAAAGCACGATACATGCTTATACGGAAGGTGCAAGAAGAAGTATTCCCGAATGAACTTCGAGCCATGATGCTTACATTAGCGAAAATGGCATTCTATGATTCTACCGGCGAGACAACGCCTTACGAAAATGATTTTAGAGGATTATCATCACCGGTTGCTTCACGCCGGTCCTACTGGCCTCTTGGAGGAAGAAACGCTACAAGGCAGGTTGTGCATCAATGTTTAACATGCATTTGGTCAAACTCTAAGAAGATACAGCAGTTCATGGGGGAGCTTCCAATGTCATGAGTCACGATTTCTCGTCCATTTGCTAAAACTGGAGTTAATTATTTTGATCCGATCAACATACGTCCGCTACCACGTAGGACTGCTGTGAAGGCCTACGGTGCCATTTTCATGTGCATGTGTACGAAAGCGGTGAACATAGAGTTGGTGTCCGATTTGTCCACCGAGAGATGTCTGCATGCTCTTCGTTTTATCGCGCAGAGGAAGATGCACCAATTTATTTTCGGACAACGACACGAATTTCGTTGGAACCTCGAAATTATTTGCATGAACTATTTCGCCTATTGAAGGACTCGAAGCATCGGCAAGAAATAGGTAGGTTCTGTGCGAACGAAGTAATTAAGTGGCTATTCAATCCTCCCAGTTCCCCATATTTTGTAGGTTTGTGGGAAGCTGCCGTCCGATCGGCCAAGCATCACATCTTACGAATAATTGGTTCTAATCCCGTTTCGCACGAAGATATGCTGACATTGCTTGTTCAAGTCGAAAGCTGCTTGAACTCCCGGCCGTTGTCTCCTATGTCAGATGATTCAGATGATCTTGAGCCTTTTACTCCCAAGCATTTCCTCGTTGGCTGTTCACTACAATCACTTCCCAAAACGAACGACCTCCGGTCGGTTCCCACAAACCACATAAGGCTTTAACTGGTTCAACAGCTACTACAACATAGATGGGATAGATGAAAACGGGAATATCTTTGCCAGTTACAAGGGAGATTCCAGCGTTGGACTCCACCAACAGAGTTCGAAGTGGGGAGATTGGTCGTCATTCAGGACAAAAATCAATATGGGTTGCATTGAGAATGTACTTTCCGGCACGGATGGTGTCGTGATAGTTGTAACTCTGCTTCTGGAGAAAGTTTAAAATCTTTGTCTGTTATCAGAAATCGATGACGCTAACGAGAATTAAATCTAAATAACTAACCTTGCTTGTCCTAATCGAAGAGGATTTGGTTGTTCTTGCAGGTTCAGAAATCATCATTTCTGGATGGGTGAGAATGTCTGTGAGGACCACCTTAGCAACCCACCAACAGATCTCATCAGCAGCTGTACGGCAGATGGCTGCCTCTTGTATCAGCTATGTTCTACCGTTTTTTCGACTATCGACAACAGGCAATATCATCACTCTCCTTCTCGATCGGCCAATCATGACGTCATCGATGCGTCTAATCGTCGGATACTGATAAGGAGCACGCGGTCCGGATGCTGAGCGGGAGAATGAGATGACCGTGAGTGCAAATATTAAATTCACCACAGGCGATTCGGGTGTGGAATTTATATGTTTGTTAGAGCTTAGGTTTGGGTAGCTTTTTTGTTGCACGTTTTAATGTCCGGTCCTGCGTTACCGTTTAGTTATAAGAATAATAAATGTTGAGTGTAGAGTGTCCGTTGTTTTTTTTTTGCTTAGAAGTGTGTTTAATTGTGCCATTTACTGGAAGAAACCCAATCCAGCCTTCAACCATCCCCCGAACCATTGGCCGCTACGAGGAACCAGAGAACGGTCCAGGTATCCAACATATCGGTCCTTCGAACCGGAACGCCAGGTTACCCAGGTTAGTGACTTAGAGCTAGGTATATGTCTGCCGATGCCTAGGCCGCAGAATTACACAATTTTAATTGGGTTTTATCATCTTCGATATGGTATCCACGATTGGCTGTCCAGATTTTCCTTAATATGCATATTGGTATGGATTAAACGTTGTGGCTGAAATTACGCTGGGTTTGCACTGCTGGTGGTTTATCTGAGTGAGTTGACTGCGGTGTATGCCCGGCCGAAGCCAAATACTTTGATGCTATATTTGAATTTCCTTTCCTTCTACCAAATTACTATTACTGATTGGCTGGAACTTCGACGATTGATGACGTCATAATTTAAATTTTCCAGACATTGATAATTTATTGATTTGGTTCAACCGACTGGACAATAGCAAGCTGTCGGTTTCTCTAGGTAAGCTACCACAATGTATGTCCAGTCGAGGCTGGAGTTTTTATGATTACTATATGCTACTTTTTTTTACTCTCCGATTGACCTAATTACACTGAAAATCATCGTTCTTCGATAGTAAGAGGCGCGCCTGTGAAGGTCGATTATTAATTTCGCTGGTCCTTACATCAGGTTTGGAGAAGTTTGGAATAGTTTATGTCCGTCGAAGTATACGAATCTCGTGGAATACTACAACACCTCTATTTTTTTAACGCATCCACTTCCGTCGTTTTAAGGAACGATGGCTCCAACCAAGAAGTTAGCACCTGCCAAAGGGACGTCGGGTTTAAAGCTGCTGATGACCGAATTGAGATTGATTCTGCCTTCAATGACATTCGCCGATTAACCGAAAATATCCAGGAATCTGCATCAGCCACTCAAATCCTCCTTCGGTTGGAGAAAATCGATGACGTCTGGAAGAGGTACGGGACAACTCTAGTGGAAATCCAATCTCACGAGGACTTCGATGATGAGGATGAAGCAAACGGTAATTCACTTGAAGGTGGTAGCACGCTAGATAAGCAGAGGCAAGAGTTTAGTGACAGCTACTGTTGGCTTAGGCCAGCGCGCGCATCTTTCACCGAGGTCTTTATAGCTAATGACAACAACACAACGGTGAACAATCGCCTGTGATAGGAATGCAAACGATCAATACGGGTAAGTCAATACAATAGCAAAACAACACACGCAGATCCTGTAGTGAAGTTATCATTTAGACCTAGTGCAACTTTATTCAAATTATATACATTAAATCTTAGTGATAATTTATCCAATATACATATTAACTGCCATTATAAACAAACTCGGTAAGATTCCTAGATCCTTATGATAAAGTTATTGAATTGGATATTAAACCGAACTTATGCTAGGTAACCTACACGAACAGTCTCATTCCGCCGCAGCTTCACCAAATCCACCTATTCTTCCCATACCGGTAAGCAATTCAGAAGCATTTCTTTATAATACGTATAGTAATATTGTAAAACTGCTAGGACCTACCACCAAACTTGTTTCTGCTCACGATTAGGGCAATAAACGCTAAGGGAACTAAACGTGAGTAAACATAAACCATAACGACATTACTGATAGGGTTTACGAGCCCAATTTCACGCGATTACTATATTCGCGTAATTAACTATATTTAGTATTAATCGTTAAATAGTTTTAAGAGAAATTTATGTATTTTTCTTCAGGAAAATTTTCATTCTTTGTCAGCTTGTTCTCCGATACAAGTACAACTGGATCGTGCGACTTCATTTCGTTTCCGGGACAGAATCATAATTTCGGAAAAATTCCCCCCGTTGGATTAAATCCAACAGCTACTATGAAGTTAAGTCAATTCTTGCAGATCAGGTTAGGGAACCGATTAGTTTAAACCAATCCATTTGCAGTGACCTTCCAGTTTTGGCCAACCTTGATCGCGTTCGTCTGCCGCAAATAAGCTACAAACTTTCGACAGAGAAATAGAAGAATGGCTAAGTTTTCGAGATCTGTCCACTTCTTTGATCCATTGGATAACAGATCTACCAGACGTGGAAAGCTCCAATATTTAAAGGGGGAGCCGAAAACTTTAATTGATTTGCTCCAAATAACGGCTGCAAATTATACGGTTGCTTGGGGCATGCTAACCAAGCGCTACAACAAAAACAAAAAGCTGTTGAAGAAACGTCAAATCCAATCTCTTCTGAAGTTAAACGTTCTCGCCAAGGAATCCGCTCCTGAATTACACGGATTAGCTGAGGGTTTTGAAAAAAACGTGCAGGCTTTAGACCAGATTATACAACCAGGTGACTACAAGGACCTTATACTGGTGGACTTGTTGACGTCCCGTCTAGATCCATCCATTCGGCGCAGCTGGGAAGAGTGCTTCTCAACCAATAAAATGGATACATTGAAGGAACACATAGAATTTCTCCAGCGACGGGTCGCAACCTACCAAGACTGCAGATACTAGCAATTTAGCCCATCAACCGGCATTCAGACAAAGGGGCTCTGCAGTGAGACATAATCTTAATAGGGTCCAAGTTTCGGGGGACGCTGCTTCGCCTGTCCTGGGAATCATCCGCTTTTCCAATGCAGCACATTCTCACGAATGTCAGTGGCGGATAGGGACTATATGCTGCGGTCACATGCATTATGCTGGAATTGCTTCAGACAGGGACACCAAGCTAAGGAATGCCACTCGAAGTACTCCTGCAAGAATTGCTAGCGCCGGCATCATACAATGGTCTGCTTTAAGCCGGAAGGGGACTCCAACATAAGGGCACCAAACAAGGTCAACAATGTGGCCAAGGAAACTTCTGAATCTAAATCTACCTTCACTAACGTTACTTCTCAACTAGTTGCTAATATGGCAGCTACTGACAGCTTGATGACAGGCACAACTAATCAATGCTCATCTAAGGTTTTATTAGCAACAGCAAGTGTCGTGATTCAGGATAATGACGGCTCTTTTCGGATATTCCGGTTCTTGGCATTGGTCATTCAGCAACCAAGGTCAAACAAAGGATTGTGGCCACCGTCCGTTCCCGGCTGTCGAAATTCTCACGCCAGATGGCTTTCTTGGTGCTTCCGAAGGTAACAGCAACCATCCCCACCGCGGACATTAACATTGCTGGCTGGACGTTGCCGGAAGGAGCCGAGCTAGCTGATCCGTCGTCTGCATTTCTTCTGGGGTAGATCTTGTTCTAGGAATTGAATCGTTCTTCGACCTCTTCGACTCGGGCAGGAAAATTTAACTTGGAGGGCTACTTCCGGCCTTACACGACTCAGTTTTCGGTTGAATCGTCAGTGGAGGATTTGCTCAAGGGATACACGGCTCGTATATCAATTGTCACATCCTCCTGAAGAAACTCGTTGTGATAATTTTTTTTTAGTACGGTACAACGAGGGGTAGACGGCCGCTATTCAGTAGCGCTTCCCAAAGATGAAAACATCATTTCTCGGTTGGGCGAGTCTAAGGAGATCGGATTTCGACGTTTTCTAGGCACCGAGCGGAGGCTCACTAGGGACGCTAACTTCCGAAGGCAATACGTTGTCTATATGGAGGAGTATCTGCAATTGGGACATATGCGGAAGATCGAAAGGGATTCAGAATCTACACAACGATGTTATCTGCCACGTCATCCGGTGGTTAAGGAGGCCAACACTACAACTAAGGTTCTTGTGGTCTTCGACGCATCCTGCAAAACGGCGGCAGGACTATCGCCGATGCATTGCTGGTAGAGCCAGTAATCCAACAGGATCTCCGGTCCATTAGCCTTCGCTGCGGTACGAAGCCGATCCTATTGGTAGCTGACGTGGAAAAAATGTTTCGAAGGATATTCATCCATCCCGCGGATAGACCACTCCAATCGATCTTGTGGCTTTCTTCTCCTTTGGAAGAATTAAGTGTGTAAGAGTTGAACACGGTCACTTACGGAACTAAACCAGCTTCGTTCTTGGCCACTCGTACATTGAATCAACTGGCTAGTGATGAAGGGGAACGATGTCCGTTAGCAGTGAAGGTAATCACTGAGGACACGTACATAGACGATGCCATCTCCGGCTGTGATGACTTGGAGGAAGCCAAGTAGTTGCAGAAAAAAATGAACTTGCTGACGGGTAGCGGTCACTTTCACGGGCTATTTCACATGTTGAATTTGTGATGAGATTTTGTACAAGATGCCATTGACAAACCACTTTTATTTCAGTAGAAACATATAAGGACAAAACTTTTCCCAAGCGAATGAAGTGTGGAGTACAGGAATTGGCCTCAAATTAATCGAGATAGGGTTATTTGCGTGCAACAAGTACTGATGAAGGATCCTGGATGCGATTAGCTCTACATTTTACTCAACACGATAATAAATCCGTTTCTATTTACGTGAATAAACAATCACGAAACGAATTCTCATCTTATTTTATGAATTCATGACTATTATTCATGGTTTCATTATTGAAGTGACAGAGGCGAGTCATGAGCTAAGAAAGTCTTGTCCTGCCTCCAATCCAAAGTTGTGTAATCAGCTTAATAAGTGGAAAGTCTCTGAAAAAGTAACTATAGCGTAGTAAGTAAATCCACCAGGCACTATTTCAGCTCTCCACAACCACTCTAGGTTCGAATCATAATGATGGACTCACCTTTCTGTGAACACTTAGAGTCTATAAAGTAGACTTGCCAGATTCATGCCAGATTCAGTATTAGGTAATGTATTCATTGCGGCAGGCAAATTGTTCATGATATATTGCAAATTGTTCATGGTGTACGTTTACAACACGAAAACACAACATACTCATGAAAGCATGGCAGTCTACCTCATTTAGAACACACTTCTTGGACAGCTCTTTCTTCTTGGTTTTTCATCACAAACCTTATTTTAAACTTAAAGTGGGTCCTTATTGGCCACTCACAGAACCACCGGAATGTCCACGGGGGAACCTGTAGAAGGGACCAGTTAGGCAATTATCCCAAAACATGCCGTGCGGCAGCTCTATCTTTATGATTTTTCTCCCTCCCCCTGTTTTGATTAGAAACGACTGGAAACTATAAATACTATAAAACTATGAAAAGTTAAACAAAATGTCTCCTAACAAGAAGTATCAGTACAGATTTTGATTCACAGGGCCCGGTTTACGTCCAGACTTTTTCTTGTCAATAAAGACAGACTCCTCGTCATACTTTCGAATCGCGTTACGAACTGCTCCTATGCTCTCACCATCCTATTTCATAAACTGAGTCAGTGAAACGTTAGAAATAGTGTATCTTATGAGCACGATGTGTTTGCGCTGTTCCGAGGAAATGCTTCTCATTTTCATGAAATCTTAATGCACCGGAAATTGACACTCGCGGAGTTATAGATTGTAATGTAGACAATGATACACACTTATAAAAACGTCATCTGGAAACAACAGTGGCGTATCTGAATCGAGCCTAAACTGAAATTTAAGATGAAAGTTAGATGAAATGTGTACAAAATGGCTCCTAACACGAAATATTTGGATGGCTCCTAGGGATAAACGCAAGCGATCTCATCGTTAAAATTAATTGCAAATGGGCACTTTGTTGATGATGGGGCCGTGTTGCTAGCAGGCGTTGATTTGTTATAGTTCGTGCCGAAACGTAAACAAAATTGTGCAATTGTTCTAGGCAGTTGTACAGTGGCTTTATTAAATTTGATCCATAAAAATTAAGTGCAAAATAATAACTTGTGGTCGCAGTGATGTGATCAATCCGGAGCTTCATTTTTAATGATGCCCAAAGGATGCACTTGTCCGCCGGAATTCAACAGAAGCCTGCGTGGGAAACACGAACTACGAAAAGCGATAATTTTTCAAGCTTCCAACAGCCGAATATACAACGTAAGTTAAAATGAATCAAACTCAGTATTCAGACTTTGACAAATATTTCAATTTGTGCAGATTTATTCTCCAAACGGCAACAATAATCGAAATGGAACCTTTTATGTTCCAATTGACGTCGCTTCGCTTGACAAAGAACGGTCGATGTGGTGAGGAGATACGAGTTATTTCTCTAGGAATTCTTACTCGACACAGACCAACTTGACTTGCGAGATGTTCCGTTTGAGAGAACAAGTAACCAAACCTAAGAGGTAAGCTACTGAAATCAAACTTGTTCGGGAACGCCGCTATGTATCATTCCGACTAAAATCTGGACAGAAGCGAAAGCAACGGAACGTTAAGTTCGACAGCAGAAGTATGCTATCCTAGATAGTAGGCAAGCGGAAGCTTTTACTTACAGACGAAAGAGCGAGTATTTCAATATATTAGATGTTGTTGAATTTCTTACTATTTTAATTATTTTAGTCACCAAAACCGCCTTTGTGTTCCGAAGTTATAATCTATGAAAGGCAACGATATGCATTAAAAACACATTCAGTGAATCTTCTGTAAGGTCACCATTCATTATCAGATTATATTGGAATGTTCATGTTCATAAAAACTCCCTTAAGTTCAGAACGTAAGATATACAGTACTGACCGTAGCCTCTTGGGCTTTACAAAGCATCGATATCTATTCAAACATATTCAATGAATATTCTGAAACGTCTATAGACATCTAACTAAGTTAATCTTGTTAGTTTTAGGTCATTCAAAACATGAGGTCTTCAATTGTAACAGTAACTAAATGGGCTATGCAAAGTTAAGATAGTTTGTTTGGCATGAATATCCTAAGATTGTAATGTCTGTTGGTCTTCCATGGCATTCATTGAATAGGTTTGAATATATAGCATAACATTGTAAAGCGGATAAAGCTACTTTGACAACTGTAGATCTTGAGTTCTTAACTCTATGACAGTTTGGACGACCGAGCACATTTAAAAAATATATATATCCTACTTTTTTCAATCATTTTCTTGTCCATGAGCACCAATTTAATCAGAACACACCAAATTGCGTGTATAAAAACACTTGGAAAATCTTAAAGGTGATCAAAGAATATTGTATTGTACAATCTTATTGTAGAGGCTTACATTTAGTTGCGTAATTCTGCGTCATCATTTCGAACAATCCAATGCACAGGGACCCAAAATCACAACTAATTAAAGACCGCTGGATAAGTGCCCTGTAAAACAGCTTATCTTATGTTAAAAAATGCGAGAAATCGAATGGTGATAGTTTCATCTTGAGCAGACCCCGGGAAATGGCTCATTTTGCCCGATTTTCCCCTAACTTCGGAAGAAAAATTGAATAATCACACATTTATCATAATAGCTCTGATAATATTGCATTCATTTGTGCTGTACTATTGTGGAAATGTCTGGAGAATCCAATAGAGGTAATATTGTCTTGCAAAAACGTCAGGAACTGTCCATTTTGCCTGATATTCCCCACATGCTGAAAGTACTATATATGCCATGTGGTTTTGGAAATTTGGGTGAATTAGAATCTACAAAAATGCAATACACTATTATGGAACTGTCCGGGGAACTGAATGGAGAGTATGTCGTCTTGTGTAAACATCAGTTATTGACCATTTTGCCCCCTTTTCCCTACATACTGGAAGAATCGATAGATAAAATGCGATTTTTGGAATAGCTGCGCATTAGAATCGAATCAAACGCACTACAACATTATGAAAATGTCTGAAAAATCGAATGAAGTGGATGTAGGCCTATGCAGACTTCGGGAAGTGGCTCGTTTTGCCAAATTTTTCCTTAATTTTGAACAAATAATTGGATAATCTTACATTTATCATATTTGCACTAATAATATTGAATCCATTTGGAAACTACTATTGTAAAAATGTCTGGAGAATCCAATGAAAGCAATATCGTCTTGTAAAAACCTCATGAACTATCCATTTTGCCCGATATTCCCCACATATTGAAAATACTAGTTATGTCATGTGGTTTTCGAAATTTCAGCGATTATAGTGTATAAAAATGCAATGCACTATTGTGAAACTGTCTGGGAAATTGAATGGAGGGGATGTCGACTTGTGTAGACATCAGTTATTGTCCATTTTATACGCTTTTCCCTGCATACTGGAAGAATCAGTACATATAATGCAGTTTTTGAAATAGCCGTGCGCTACAATAAATACACGGCAATATTATAAAAATGTCTGGAAAACTGAATGAAGGGGATGTCCTCTTGTGCAAACCTCGGAAGTGACTCATTTTGCCCCTTATTTTTGAAGACAAATTAAATAATCCTGCATTTATCATATTAGCTTTGATAATATTGAGCCCATTTGTGTCTTAGTATTGTGAAAACATCTGAAGAATGTAATGGAGGCAATATCGTCTTGTGAAAAGGTCAGGAACTGTCCATTTTGACCGATTTTTCCCACATATTGAAAATACTAGATATGTCATGTGGTTTTCGAAATTTCACCTAATTAGAATGTATAAAAATGTAATGCACTATTGTGGAATTGTCTGGGGAATTGAATGGAGGGGATGTCAGCTTGTGTAGACAACAGTTATTGTCCAGTTTACCCGCATACTGGAAGACTCAATATATATAATGCGGGTTTTGAAATAGCCGTGCGCTACAATACAATCAAATGCACGACAATATTATGAAAATGTGTGGGAAATTGCACAGGGTAATTTTCTCAGAGAGCCTCCTTGAAGACGAATACAAGAGAAGGTAACGCGTAACACTGGCAATATCAGCAAACAAAAATGGCATATCAGCAAACAAAACTTGCAACCATTGAGACACACATACAGGAGTGGCACATGATTCTAATGCGCAGCTATTCCAAAAATCATATTTTATCCATTGATTCTTCTAGTATGTAGGGAAAAGCGGGCAAATTGGTCAATAACTGATGTTTACACAAGACGACATACTCTCCATTCAGTTCCCCGGACAGTTCCATAATAGTGTATTGCATTTTTATAGATTCTAATTCACCCAAATTTCCAAAACCACATGGCATATATAGTACTTTCAGCATGTGGCAAATATCAGGCAAAATGGACAGTTCCTGACGTTTTTGCAAGACAATATTACCTCTATTGGATTCTCCAGACATTTCCACAATAGTACAGCACAAATGGATGCAATATTATCAGAGCTAAAATGACAAATGTGTGATTATTCAATTTTGCTTCTTAGCTGAAAATCTCTATAATAAAGAAAAAAAAATTTTGCTTCTGAAATTAGAGGAAAATCGGGCAAAATGAGCCATTTCCCGGGGTCTGCTTTAGATGAAACCATCACCATTCGATTTCTCGTATTTGTTTTACATAAGATAAGCTGTTTTACAGGCCTTTAATTAGTTGTGATTTTGGGTCCCATTTTTCCCACTGTGCAATGGGGCTGTATTTTAAAGTTTTTTTTTTCATTTAAAAACACAGCATGCTTATGCTTATCCACATGCTAATGAAAATGTCCACTCGTCAACCGCATCATAATAATCACTTTTGTTTACAGAATTGCAGTCAAACAAAACGGAAAGACCTAGTTTTGATTTATCGAATAATTGTGGAGGGTACCCTGTCTCCTAAGCTCAGTTTCAAATTTGTAGTAATGAATGAAATTCTACATTGAATACAAATCAAACCGACACAAATCGGTAACTGTATCTATAATTGGCTCGAAAAAGGGATGGAAAAGGCAATTAGTTTCACCTAATGGATAGTTATTAAATTACGTTGAAAATTTGCATAGACCAATCAAGCGAACATCGAAACCAAACAATATGTCCAATTGCATAAATCAAAGTTCGCTTATTTAAAGCCAGACCGCAAACACCGCTTTTTTTTGTATTGATGCGACACCGATTGGAAATTAACTAAAATCCACAAAACACACAACCAGCAAAACACGTGTCATGCTGTTTGCCCCGGATGAACAAAAAATTAACACCCAGTCGCTGCCACTCGCTTGACAAACCTTATAATTTACCAACTCAACGATGACAGCGACGGCACCAACATAATAATAAAGCACATCGTGATATCACTTCATTTTCCACAAGAACTATCTCGAAAAAGCTGAATGTATGCCAAGCCAACACAGAACTTCATCCGAAGAAAAAAGATACCACCGAACTCCACCAAGCGCCACCCAATTGCCGTCGCCGCCATCGTTCGCAACACTCACCAGCGGACTCCATTTGGAACTGCATAAACTATGTTTCGGGTTCGAAGGTCCGGGGGGGGGAGGTGAAGAGGTGTGTTCACATAAATATAAACACATAGCACTTCAACCAACCATACGAACGACCGCCGGGTGTCATCAACACTTTTGGAGCGGTGTCAATCAGATGCAAATTTGAATCAAAACGAAACATCAGTCAAACCGCGCAGCAATTTAAAATGCGACTTTTTCAAGTCAAATTTTTGAAAAGCAGGCACACATACACACTCTCTCACACAGATAGATACAAACACGGAGTGTCGGTGTTTCATTTACTATTCAAGCAGTTCTTTAGCAGTGGGGGAATGCTGAATCAATTCAAATGAGGTGAGACTTTGGCCAGCGTGGTTCAAAGCGACATTTGGTGATTATTTCGTATGAAAGCAGCGTGGAAATAAATTAATAAGACTTCTGACAGGGTGGTGGGAGAGTGACCGAGCTCTTCTCTAATCGTTCCGAAGATCACTTTCATCTGTCCAAAGCGTTGTCGTTTTTCCAACCGCTCGATGTATTATATCACCGACTGCTCACCTCTTGCAGAAGTTACTCAACTCGATCAATTTGTCGAAAATTTTCCAATGATAAAACCATACTGTCCGATGCATAACCATCATTGTTTCCTGAACAATAAAATAGAATTCAAATTTTTCGTTGCGTCCCCCCCCCCCCCCCCACCATGCACCCGAGCAAAGACTAGAGATCCACTCTTATCCGATCCGACAGATTGCGAACGGATACTGGCAGCACCAACAGCAGCCAAAGTTCACCATCAGTAAACTGTTTAATGCACTCCGGCTTTCTCTGGCTTCGCTTGTCCCGGGAACCAACAGAAAATTGAAGATAAAAGTTGTTCCTTATGGGGTGCCCACAAATACACACACACACACGCACACATATGTGCTGCGCTGCATCATGGCAGAGAGAAACTGTTTTTGGCATTAGCATTAAGCATTATCAAACTATTCCTTCCCCCATATCAGCCAGGGGTTTCGGAACCAGAAGGATGATGCAGGACCAGGCGAGTAAGTCGCAAATTCGGCTTCCAGTTAGATCTGTGCGCCGCCGCGCCACGCCACCGCCGCCGACAATTTTACAGCGCCGCCGCCATCACTTTTTTCGACCGCCTCGCCGCTGCATTCTTTTGCCCTCGTAATTTGAGCCGCGCCGACAAAAAATTTCACCGTATATGCATCCCTTCAGATAAGTTTATTAGCCCTTCAGAAACCTGCCTTTATTACTGATGACCAGGGATGCCATATTCACAGACAAATTTGCAGACTTTTCAATTTTATTGCAGACATTTTTAACGATGCAGATATTTAGCAGACATTTTCTTTATGTTGCAGACTTTTACAGACATCTACATATATAAATAAAAATGAGTTGGGGTTTCCTTTGTCACGATTCAACTCGCGAGCGGAAGGACCGATCGGCGTGAAATTTTGTATGCAGAGATTTTTGGGACCGGAGAATAATCTTATGGAAGTTTGAGACCCCTCCTTTCACTGGAAAGGGGAGCTCCCATACAAATGAAACACAAATTTCTACACAACTCGAGAACCAATCAAGCAAAAGAAACCAAATTTAGCATGTGTGAGTTTTTGAAGGCAAAAAAGGTTTATATGGTAGCTTGAGAACTCTCCCCGTCATAAAAGGGGGGGCTCCCTTACAAATAAAACACAATATTCTGCATAACTCGGGAACTAATCAAGCAAACGGAACGAAATTTAGCATGTGGTAGTTTTTTCAGACAAAAAATGTTTTTATTTTGGCTTGAGACCCCTTCCCATCCTAAAGAGGGGGGGGGGGGGGCTCTGATACAAATGAAATACACTATTCTGCATGACTCGAGAACTAATCAAGCAAATCAAACCAAATTTAGTATGTGGTGGTTTTTGAAGACAAAAAATTATTCTATGTTGATTTGAGACCCCTCACTTTTCTGAAAGGGGGGAACCTATTCAAATTAAACGCAAATCCTTGCATAACTCGAGAACTAAAGGGTGATACGGTCAAAATTTGGTCAAGGGAAAACGCGTGTAAATCGGTGAAATCGTTTATTTAAAAAATCAAATTAAATTTCTTTTTCAAGTTCAATTAGTATAAAATTCAGGAAAAATATTCAGTTAGGCTTCCGCTTTTCCAAATCCGAATTGCCGGGCCTTACGCTTGACCCCTGCCATCAGATTTTGTACAGCCACCTTGTCCACCTTCTTCGCCGCAGAAAGCCAGTTTGCCTTGAACTGCTGCTCGTCCTTAGCAGTTTTTTTGGTCTTCTTTAGGTTCCGCTTGACAATAGCCCAGTATTTCTCAATTGAGCGGAGCTCTGGCGTGTTGGGAGGGTTCTTGTCCTTGGGAACCACCTGCACGTTGTTGGCGGCGTACCACTCCATGGCCTTTTTTACCGTAATGGCAAGATGCCAAATCCGGCCAAAACAGTACGGAACAACCGTGTTTCTTCAGGAAAGGCAGCAGACGTTTATTCAAACACTCTTTCACGTAAATTTCTTGGTTGACAGTCCCGGAAGCTATGAAAATGCTGCTTTTCAAGCCACAGGTACAGATGGCTTGCCAAACCAGATATTTCTTTGCGAACTTTGACAGTTTCGTGTGCTTGAAAATATCTGCTACCTTTCCCCTTCCTTTTGCCGTATAAAACTCCTGTCCCGGAAGCTGCTTGTAGTCGGCTTTGACGTAGGTTTCGTCGTCCATTACCACGCAGTCAAACTTCGTCAGCATCGTCGTGTACAGCCTCCGGGATCGCGCTTGGCCGTCGTATTTTGTTTATCATCGCGATTTGGAGTCACTACCTTCTTGTAAGTCGATAGTCCGGCTCGTTTTTTGGCTCGATGCACGGTTGTAGACGATACAGCCAGCTTATTTGCGGTATCTCGGAGAGATAGGTTAGGGTTTCGCTTGAAACTACCGGCAACTCTCTTTGTCGTCTCAGTGGCTTCCGGTTTTCTATTTCCCTCCGATCCAGACTTCCTGGCTGTCGACAAACGTTCCCCAAACACTTTAATTACATTTGTAACGGTTGATTTGGCAACTTTTAGCGATTTTGCCAACTTTGCGTGCGAGTAGCTCGGATTTTCGCGATGCGCGAGCAAAATTTTGATACGCTGCTCTTCTTGCTTGGACAGCATTTTGACAACTGAAGAGTGAATTCCAAAATCAAAATAGGAGCAACATTCTACACACACACACCTTCAAAATGAGGGGTGTTCAGGTTTTTTAAATGCAAAATTGAAAGAAATACGTCAAGTTGATATTGACCAAATTTTGACCGTATCGCCCTTTAATAAGAGAAATGGAACCAAATTTCGCATGTGGAAGTTTTTGAAGGAGGGAAATGTTTCTATGGTGATTTGAGACTCTTCCGTCATATGAGGAGGAAGGGGGGACGGGGTGCTCTCAAACAAATGGAACCCAAATTTCTGCTAACTCGAGAAATAATCAAGCAAATGGAACCAAATTTGGAATGGACGAGTTTTTTAAGGCATGAAATGTTTTTATGGTGGTTCAAAGCCCCTCCTCCCTCTAAAAAGGGGGGCTCTCATACAAATGAAACAAATTTCAACCAAGCATGAGAACTATCCCTATCGTTATGCAAATTTGTATGCAGGGGTTTTTGGGTCCGGGAAAGGATCTTATGATAGTTCGACATCCCTCCCACCTTTAGAAAGGGGGGCTCCCATGAAAATGAAAAACTATTTTCTGCATTACTCAAGAACTAATCAAACAAATGGAACCAAATATGGCATGTGGAGGTTTTGTAGGCAAGCAATGTTTCTACGGTGGTTTGAGACCCTAAGCAAAAGAAACCAAATTTAGCATGTGTGAAGTTTTAAAGGCAAGAAAGGTTTCTATGATGGTTTCAGATTCCTCTTCGCTCTGAAAGGGGGGGCTCCTATACAAATGAAATACAATATTCTGTATAACTCGAGAACTAATCAAGCAAATTGAACCAAATCTGGCATGTGGAGGTTTTTGTAGATGAATACTGTTTCAATGCTTATTTGAGACCCCTCCCTTTTCTGAAGGGGGGCGGGGGCTGCCATATAAATAAAACACAAATTTATGCATAACTCGAGAAATAATCAAGAAAATGGAACCAAATTTGGCATATGGAGGTTTTTGAAGGAGAGAAATGTTTCTATGATGATTTGAGACCCCTCTTACTTCTAAAAGTGAAGGGAGGGATCTCCCATATAAATGATACACAAATTTTTGCATAACTCGAGAAATAATCCAGCAAATGGAACCAAATTTGGCATATGGAGGTTTTTTGAAAGAGAGAAATGTTTTTATGGTCATTGAGACTCTTCCGCCTTCTGAATGGGGGGGGGCTGTCAACCAAATGAAACACAAATTTCTGCATAACTCGAGAACTAATAAAGCAAATGGCATCAAATATGGCATGTGGATTTTTTTGAAGGTCAGACATATTTCTATGGTGGTTGAGAACTAATCAAGCAAATGGAATCAAAAATGGTATGCGGGGTTTTCTGAATGCAAGAAATGTTTCTTTGGTGAATTCAAACACAAATTTCAACCAATTCTGAGAATTATCCAGGTAACTAAGCCACAAACTGTGTATTGTTTGGGTAAGAAGAATGTTCTGATAGAAGTTTGAGCTCCTTATTACTCAAAAAAAAACCTTATTAAAAAAAGCGTCAGTTCTATGTAATGTTTATTCATTTAGTTGAAGGCGTAGCAACGCTCGCACCGGGATCAGCTAGTTTGAAATATTTTTTTAAATTTCAATTAAAGGTATTCTTTGAAATTCGTATTTAAAACGTACGACGATCTGGACAGTTTAGTAGCCGAATAAAAAATTCTCATTGATTTACAATTGAATATATTGTAACCATACGATAGAATCTATAGTATGTACAATTAATAGTATTGTTCACAACGAGAAGATAACAATAGGAGTTATTGCTACCACAATAGAACTTAATGTAAATTGAGAAATCGACAATGTAAAAGCGGGGTTGTTGTGTATCTTAACTACAGGGTGTGGCAGAAAATAATGCTAAAATGTTCAAACTTGAGTATTGGATTGATTCGTGTAGCAAGTGACTAATTTATGTCGAAAGCGTATTTGTTTATGTTAACTTTCAAGTGCTGCATCCAAACATTCTATTTGTTTCATTGCAAATTCGTCAAAATGTTCGCGAAAGAAGTGATCACCAGTTTGTTGCTCGCCCAGAAGAAGCCGAAAGAGATTGCCAAAGTGCTAGGGTGCCATTTGGCAACAGTTTACCGCACAAAAAAGTCCCTGCAGGATGGTTCTAAGCAGCGAAAGCCGGGAAGTGGACGTCCGCGCTTTACACGCACGCCGAACGTGATCAAATCGGTCCGTGCAAAACTTGCTCGCAACCCGGTGCGTTCCATAAGAAAGCTTGCAAAGGAAGCCAATATTTCGGAGAAATCCATTCGGAGAATCATCAAAGAAGATCTGCATTCATCTTCCAGAGCCATAGTGAAACGCTACTTGATTACGGACCGGGTCAAGGAACTACGAGTGACTCGTTCCAAGAGATTGTTTTCCTTGTTGAAGAATGGAAAATGATAGTCCTGTTGTTCATTCCACCGCAAAAAATGGAGAACGTTCCGGAAAAAGTGAAATTCACGTTTCAAACCAAGCATCCGGCTGGTGTCAGGATGTTTGGCTTGGTGGCGTCCAACGGTTTGAAAATGCCGCCTGTATTCATTGATGCTGGAGCTAAAATCTATACCGAAGTGTATATCGGTATTTCAAAGGACCAAGTGCTTCCCTGGGTGAAGACCAACTTCTCCGAAGACCAAAACGTTGTCCTACAGCAGGATGGAGTGCAGTGTCACACGTCCAATTGAACCCAACAATGGTTGAACAATAACATGAAGTTTTGGCCGAAGGATTTGTGGCCCCCTAGCAGTCCAGATCTTAATCCGTTGGATTATTCGATTTCGACATATGTTGAAGCACGAGCCTGCAAAACATCACACCCTAGTGTGAAAACCCTGAAGTCAACCATAACACGCACATGGCAGTCAATGTCGGAGGAATACGTCCGAATTGCATGCTCTGGCCTCCGGCGTCGGCTCGAGGATATTATCAATAAAAAAAAGGAGGACACATTGAATAAGTTTGTAAAAAAGGACTTTATAAAGATAACTGCACTCGAAAATGTTGATATTATTGCTTGAATTAGTTGAAAATGGGATTTGAATGAAATAGAACAATTTTTCGCATTATTTTCTGCCACACCCTGTATAGAATATATGATTATTTTGCGAACAAATTTTAGTCAATTACTTTTAATTGTAATATTTCACAATTGTTGAAAATCACAAAGACATATTATATGAATTGTAGATCTATTGTAATGGCAATATACATTTTTCATTTATTCCATTCATGAACAATAAGATTCAGGGTCGAAAATAGATTTAATGCAGTCCCTACTAATGATAGTGTTCAATCGCATGCGTGTTCAAACCCATGCGAAAAATAACTGTCAAAGCGTTGGTAATATTGGTCCTTTGCCATTAAGTCACAACAAAAATCAAGGTTCTAACAGTACAAATCATATTTGAGAATTTAGAGACTTCCTCGAAAAAAACTTCTGCTATGGCCATATAGAAACTTCTCACGAAGTATTGGGAGCAAGCAGTTCATGCAAGAAAAAATTCATTACCGAAGTTCAAGATCATACTTACTAGAATTTCAAGACAGAACCTCCTCAAAAATCAGGAGAGGGACTGATCTGAGCTTCAGGAGGAAGTGTAGAGGGAGAGGACTTCCTTAAAGTTTGGAATTTTACAAAGTTTTTGGAGTCCTTCCCAGAAATTCAAGATTGAACTTCCCAGAAGTTCAGAAAATAAAACTTCCCCAAATTTTTCGTGAGCTAACTAGGAAGGGTACTACCTATAATTTCTCAAAAAATCCGAAGAAAAATCCTCCGGACGATGCGTCAGAGAAGTTAAGGAAAGAACTTCTCTCATGTTCAGGAAACAACTTCCCAGAAGTTCCGGAAGAAACTTCTCGAGGTTAAGTTGGAACTTCTCAGAAGTGCTAGGCAGCTCAAAGCTCAGAGGTGAACTTTAACATTTCTGAATAAGGATTTCTCAAAATTCTTTAAAATTTTATATATTTAAATTTTTAGATATTTAGATTTTTAGATATTGAGATATTTAGATATTTAGATATTTAGATTTTTAGATTTTAGATTTTTAGATTTCTTAGATTTTTTAGATTTTTAGATTTTTGTAAATTTTTAGATTTTTAGATTTTTAGATTTTTAGATTTTGTAGATTTTTAGATTTTTGAGATTTTTTGGATTTTTAGATATTTAATTTTTAGATTTTAGAAATTTGAAAATTTAAAGAGAGATTTTCAAATTCTTAGATGTTTTTATTAAATAATTTTTAGCCAATTTTATGATAATTAGAATTTAGGATTTAAAGATTTTAAGAATT
Source organism: Aedes japonicus (assembly GCA_034211315.2). Classification (NCBI taxonomy): domain Eukaryota; kingdom Metazoa; phylum Arthropoda; class Insecta; order Diptera; family Culicidae; genus Aedes; species Aedes japonicus. The sequence continues at coordinate 174 of JASCZW010004624.1, read as the reverse complement.
TTAGATTTTTAGATTTTTAGACTTTAAGATTTTAGGATTTTTCAATTTTTAGATTATTAGATTTCTAGATTTTAAGATTTTAAGATTTTAATATTTTAAGATTTTAAGATTTTAAGATTTTAAGATTTTAGATTTTAAGATTTTAATATTTTAAAATTTAGTATTATTAACTTC